>JAZGTJ010006153.1:0-25669 GCA_036877575.1 Botia almorhae | reverse complement strand
AAAAGACAGTGTAAAAATACAAAACCACAGTGGTTCACATCAGGCCATAACCCGTGCAAGTCATTTGCCATTAAAGCAGCAGAGAGGCGACAGCTTGGGTGATCTTCTAATGCGGAGTGCACGGCCCCCAGAGTGACATCTATCCTCCCAGATAGACAACCAGTGCCCTGTGGTTAATTTAATAATCTCTCTGAATCAGGTCCTCATAAATGGTGAGAGTAATAACACTTGTAACCGTATTTGAGCACTGAAGAGCAGGAACAGCAGGACGCTTGGCATGTGAGGGGCACAGGAGTTTAATCTTTCTGTGAAGGGGAAAAAACACATCCTCTCCTCTCATATCTTCTTCAAATCATACTGAATTAGTGTCCTTCCCCACTGGCATCCATTAGGGAAGGTGACCACAGTGTTTGTTCCAGGCTATTAGATCTGATCCATTTAGAGGACCCTACCAGGAGGAGTCTGTTTGGAGATGAGGGTACACACAGAGAGGTGGCCGCTCCCCTGCTCTGATCGAGGCAGTGAGGACAAGAGACCACCAACTGACATGGGTAACAGCTTTCATAGAACAGCTTACACTGTGTATAGACTCAGATATAATGAGAATGGTGAGGGGCAGATAATCTTAGACGGAGAAGATTAAATAGAGATTATTTACTTGAAAGTCCTCATTTGGAAGCAGAGCAGAGCACGAGTAGGATTCAATATGATATTTTACGTTTACTAGTTATCTAGCCCATCAGTTCTCTGTTTTTATCTTAACAAAGGATGCTGGTTTATAAACTGGGCAAAGTCTTAAAAGAGATATGCATCAGATACTGCAGCACCAAGCTGTAATTTGTTTACCACTGATCTAGGTAATTGTTAGGGCATTCCTAGTGAGTTGCTAGTATTTTCTAGGTGGTTGACTGGCTATTGGCTTGGCATAGCTAGGTGGTTGCTATGGTTATACTACATGATCTAAGACCCAAGTCTTTATGACAATCTGATACATTAGGGCCCTTTTCAAATACAAGCCTATGCAATGGTCATCCACTTTATCACCAGAAAATCATAAATTAGAAAGTTAAAGCACATGTCTCTTAAACAAAGTTGGGCTCTCAGTAATGCAAACAGTGCGAGTCAAGCTTTGCTACGTTTTTCAAAAAAATATTATAAAAGTTTGACTGTAACAGTAAAGCTCACCTTAGCACCACTTATAAAGTGTTACAGTATCTTACTAGAGATCAATACAATTAGGCGACCCATATGACCCCATTCAATCACCCTACAATAAACCCAAATAAAATAAATAAGGAATCAATAAAGAACATAGTGAACCCAAAGACGTTCACTTTCTTTATACCTATCTCTGATACCAGGGGATTCTGAACTTCCTTGTGATATGATTTAGCTATATCACTGAAATGCAAGACCTCATATTGTGGTCTTTGAAATAAAGGGCTTTTTCCCCCAATTGTATCTGATCCACTCATTGTGGCCCCCAAAGATCAGAGGCTGTGTTTCAGTGATTGTGCACACATCAAAGGCCTTCTGGACAAGATAATCCACCTAACTAGGTAATAATGTTATTTTCTCCTTGCAAAACATGTTTTCAATGAAATTATCACCACCGGATTTCAACCAAAGGGCTTTGGAGCTTCCGTTTCTGATATCAGTTAACGTGCTGGAAGAGTGCATAGCGCTTTCAAGTAATTTAAGACAAAATATCTCAGCACCTTGTTGAGCTATCCAAGTGTATTAGAAGAGGAAGGAAAGAAGCAAAGCCGACACTCCATAAACCAATTACCCCTTCCCTTTACTCCATTTCAGATTTAGATGCAAAAACTGTGATTACAATTGTATGTGAAACACTATCCCATTGAACAAATGGATGTTTGTGCCAATTTACTCCTCTGCTCAATTCCTGGAAAAAAAACATATCACAGCAACTTTGAGTGTTACAGTAAGCATCTCAAGGAGATCATTTTGCTGAAAAATATAAACGATGAGTAACAATCTGTTAAGAACTAGAACAAGGCCACAAAACAGCACAGTTTTGCTCGGTGTGCAGGTGAAGATATGCAATATGACCTTAGGAGGACCTTCCATTCTCTCATTTCCCTCTCATATTTGCCATCACTTCTCCCACCATGCAGTACAAATAATACCCAAAATTAGGTGACACATGTTCATACCCCAGCCTAGTGTATTAGGAAGTAGTCAAACATTGCAGGCGCCGAGATGGTATTTCATTTCCTTATTCAAATCAGTGACGCACAGACGTCGTGATTGGAAAAAAATCTGTTTAGATCCAGCAGTTTGTTGTCCATATTTTCATATCTATACAAAAAAATATGCTAATTAAAGTGAAAAATGTCATCTCTGCATTTAGCATTGTCTTACAATGTTGTTAATATTAAAGTTAATGTGAAGAGTTGGTCTATTGTAAAATTTGGGACTAAAAAGTGGGAGACAATGTCTTAAAGGGATCATAAATAGTTCTCTGCATTTATGTCACATTTCTATGCAACATCCCCAGTCCAATTAAGTTTTTATTTTTAGATCATTTCTTGTTACAGTCATCTTTAGCACCTCTCCATTTCTGTATAAGAACTGCCAACTGTTGTCTTTCACAAGCCTCCAAACAGCAGGTCTGACCCATGACTACACAGGTCGGCCACAAACACACATGCACACACTGTGTGGCAATGGCTTTGAGCAACATACAAGAAATGGTTCAGATGAGTGGAAGCTAGTATTAGAATAATTAGAAGGAAAGAGAAACCACAAATTACGTCTCTGTAGAGTCTCAGTTGTTTCTCACTGATAGCAATGAGATTAAAGGGAGAGCAAATGAGAACTGAATATGAGAAATTCCAACATTTTCTCCTAATAAAGGACCCAAGTAATTGTAATGCATTACTACAAGAGATCTTAACAACATCTCAAAATGTTCTTAAAGTTGCCACAGAGATTTATATATGAGCTCAAATATTTTATAAAGGCCAAATGATCTGTTCTGCACTACCCACGTTCATTTAATAGGTCTATACTCTCAAATCTAAACTTTTTTGTGTCTGTCCATTTTGTTCCCTAGAGAATGATGCATATGAAATATAACTGAGAACTAAAGTATACTAGCAATATCTGAGCATTATAATTTGACTCTGGGATGATAGAATTGTCACTCTGCGACAAGCTCTGAGTTTTCATTTATCATGTCATTCATCAATTGCATCCATCAACTACAGAGACACTCGAGAGTAAAGTAAAGCAACTTTCAATTACAGACCTCCACAACATTACAAAGTACAACTCTGAAAAGTTCACAGTAGTGACACTGAAGCAGGCAGGCCAGCTTTCAACACCTCACTCGAGTGCCTATTTTCCTGCTTCCATATAGATTGGTAAACAAATCGTTCCAAAATTATGCCGGGATGGCTCATTTTCTTATTGACTCCTGTGTGCAGCTATTTTAATCATTACCTAATTGTCTAGCTGCTCTATCGACAGTGTGGCGGCCCTGCCATAGTGATTTGTGCTGACACTGCCAGGGGCCCATTGGATCTGGGTTAACCTTTTGATGTCCATCGACGCTCGGTGCACTGATGATGATTGATCGAGGTGGCCCTTGCCGTTAGATAATACCTAATCAGCGTTCAGAGTAATTTGTGTAAATGAGACCTCATTATTGATGATGGCAACTTCAGAAGCCT
Organism: Botia almorhae; assembly: GCA_036877575.1. Classification (NCBI taxonomy): domain Eukaryota; kingdom Metazoa; phylum Chordata; class Actinopteri; order Cypriniformes; family Botiidae; genus Botia; species Botia almorhae. The sequence goes on along the minus strand of JAZGTJ010006153.1, from coordinate 21,971 downwards.
CCATGCACACTAATTCTGTGCCACCATTACACCTGCAAGAAAACTTTCTTCCTGAACATCAGGACAAAGTAGAGGCTACTCCTCAAAATTGCGCAGAGATGTTTAGAAGTTCACATGCAGATTATGATGAACCAGGCCGAATTAACCAGAGGGAGAAACATCCTACCGAGTTTTTCTTTCTTTCTTTATTCCTCTTCATTCTTTTTAACCCACATGCTCTCAAATTATAAGACGCATTCAAAAAAATAATCGGGCGTACAAAAATCTAATTGCTCGTCTCAATTTTTTACAGCTACCACACAAAAACTCAACCACTGGTGATTAGCTACATTATTCATCTCATAAAAGCACTTAATCACCATGGGTATTTTACTGGCCACCATCTGCATATTCCTCTTAATATTACTTAAATTCACCCCATTATGTGACTCCCTTATCTTTTTGAAGTTATCTGCTGGTGAACTGTGGCATAATGACTTTCTCTTTCCTAAGACTACTTACTTTTGAAAATCATTTTGTCAGCAGCACAGATTGAAATAAGTGTGGTGGTGTATTAAAATGATAATGGCTGGCGCAAGTGCTTTGCAGCGTAGCCGTTCACTAAAACCTGGATTATAAAAAGCTGCAATTTAATATATCCTTTATTGAAAGCAATTCAATCTCCAGGCAACAATGTAGAGAGATCTTTCAAAATAAAAGGAGAGGGACAGAGATAATGAAATTATAATTATTTCTTAAGTGATTATAGGATTGACTAATCACTTTGATACATGCACATGCAGCAAGCAAGAACACTGAATACGGTAACAGAGAACAAATTTGTCTGCAGTTGCTTTTGTGGGATGACAAAGGTGGACGTCTGCCACGTCTGATATGATCTCTGTATAGACCATTTGCGCTGGGCAGCATCTGAGGATCTTGACTGTAATCTCATCAAGTCCTCGCAATGTCAGGATGCTCACATGCGTCTGAGTGCCGGAGGGCTCTTGTACCTGCTCCAGCCTGGCTCCTGAAGATGGAGCTCTGCTCCAACAATGTGGGTGCAGGGCTGGGCCACCACCCTGACGCACTCAGGACCTGATGATGATTGATCATGTTGTTTTCTTCATTACTTTAAACCCAATCAGTGCTTGCTGTAATTTGAGTAATGATAGCTCATTATTGCCAATTGCACATTTAAGGGCTTAATTTACCCTTCTCTGGTGCACCTTTGGGACATCTGCATACGATGGATACCTATGGGATAAGGGATCGATAATTCTCCATTGCACTGTTTTTAAGTAGAATTTCTCCCGTTTTAGACCCTCTTTGATATGCATCTGCAAGTAGGATTGTATAAAGGCAAATAAAAAGGAACCAAAACAATAAAAATGCTCCTTTTTAGTTTAACACAATTGTAACGCAAGATGTTAAACAAAGTTTGCAAAACTATGTCGATATTTGTGGTTAATTACCATCATTACCATCATTCTTTCATAAGCTTTTTCCCTTTATTAACCACATTATTTTCATTGTTAAATACAATCATCTAAAATATAGAAAATTCATGTTTTCTAATCTAATTGCAATATATAGCCGAGAGCTTTATGCATATGTAAAAGATTTTTAAATAAATATATAATTTTGGACATTCTAAATGGTTGAAGGTCATTTCAATCCAAAGCCTTTAATGAACAACCTGTTAAACACACAATGCCTCAATTACACTGATTAAACGAGCAGATGTTCAGTGTTTTATTAATTTTACCAATTAATGCCAAAAAATAATTAGATTATGAAGTCTATAACCACTGTGTATTAGCCTCCATGATGTCTGTCAAATATTGGCATGACATCAATGCATGCCTGTTTTATTATTTAGTTTTCTGCATGTAGCTGAGAGAATGTTTTAATATTTGTAAAAGATCATTCAGGTCACTCTAAACATTTACATCTGTATTTCTTTTAAAGCATTAAAGAACACATTACTTTTTCACTCTCCCGTAAACTCTCCTGTACTTGTTTACCCGCTTCTGTAAAATGTACCTATTCGTTTATACAGGAAAATAATCGGCCCTCCACTTCAGGGATAATCAATATCAGAAAATATCTTCTTTCATTCTAAGACTAACAGTGTAAGCTCGTTCAGCACAAGCTTGGCTCAACTGCTCTGCAAGACGAGGCTCAGATGCGGAAGGAAAGTGTCAGGGAAATGGTGAAAGAGGGGTCACACCGGGACCAGAATCAACAGGCGGTGTGGTAACAGAGGAACCCATCATCCTTCAGGAATCTTTGTGGTATAGAGGTGATTTATCATGCTAGAACATTATTGCTGCCCTGATTTCTCTTTGAGTTCTTATGGTTTTGGCACACAATATTGGTTTCAGGCATAATCATTATAAAGAAAGAAAAGGGGAAAATAGATATAAACTCAATAGGGAAGATATAATAATCTCCCTATGTTTTCACATAAAACTGCTGTTTAAGTTATGCAAAGAATTTTAGACTGAATATGCCTGTGGAGGAATAACAGCCTGTAGCAAAACAAAACCTTAATTGTGGTTCCGTAATGGTCAGTACTAAGGGTGCTGCACCATAACACAAGGATCACTCACCAAAGTCAAAAAAGGGGCTTCAAAGTGCTTAAAACTGCTACAGGTGTCTTAAACAAACAATGCTCTCTTTGAAAGTACTCACAACAACTGTGATCTTGTGGGTCCTACTGATGTCCTAAATTGCAGGAGAAGAATGGGGCTTTTTATCAGGGCTCCGGTACCTACGCTACTGGTCTTGGTGCACACTCATTCCTGCCCTTTTCATCTTCCTGCCTTTGAGGAATTCCTCTAGAAAATGTTGCCTTCTTTCTTCTGCTGAAAATTTCAGCTCATCAAAAAAAAGAGGTGAATCTAGGTCCTCATATTGTGGTCACGGCCATGTACAGCATCATTAAAGGGTAAAATAGGGAGGGCCTACATATAGGTCCAAGAATACGCACAAGAACACACACCCGCACACACACACGGAGGGGCATTTGATGTTATCCTCTGTCAATGTTTGAAGCCAGATCCTTGTTATCAGAGTGCAGCTCTGGGCTTCATTTCTTGGCTTTTGAGAGCAGGTCAGAAGCTTTCATGTGAGAGGAACGCTCACAGTGTGTCTGCAGTCGCCAGCAGAGGACCACAGCATCAGTGCTGCTTATCTGCTCAAAACGACTGTGTCCACAGGTGATATATGTACCTACATGATGTTCATAGTGAGCGCACAAGAACAACACTGTATCATGCATCTGACAAGCCTGAGGATATATTTTCTAAGTATAACTGCTGAAGAAATGCTAAGATAGATAACACTCTGAAGTAGCTATATGTCTTTCTCGTAAAAGTAGATATGATAGTATTATCATCTATGGGTGAACTATTCATTTGAGTGTAGCTTAACTGGTAGAGCATTGCGTTAGCAGCACAAAGGCTGTGGATTCGATTCCCAGGGAACACACATACTGGTGTAACGTATAACTTGAAAGCACTGTAAGTGGCTTTGAAAAAAAACGCATGTGAAATGCATACATGTAAGCATTTGGCAACTGTAGATTTGGCACTTGGCAAAAACTATTACAAGGTCACCCAAACACAATGTAAATTGTGATGGTGGAACAAAAGGTACTGAAAATTATAAAACATCAGTGAAACGGCTTTACTTGGCCAGAGTGAACTCACACATGCTTCAGTCAGTCATTTTCTGGCTTTATGCTTCTCTGTAACCCCCCCCCAGCTTTCCCATTTCACAGGCCTCAGAAATCAACCAATCACAGGCCATGTAAGCAGACCTGTCACTCCCCCTCTGCAGTGATGCTGCCATTTCCTGTTTCAGATTAGCTTTGCGAAGCCCTACAACAAGGACTGAGGAGGGCCTGCAGTGACACGGCACTATAAAAGCACAGCACAGGAATAAAGGGGTGGGGAAGTGAAATAACTCATACATAAAAGTATGCAGTAAAATATCCCTTTTATTTCCTTTTTAACACACAAGAAAAACCTAAGCAAGGCTAATCTACGGTAAGAAGTTACAAGCCTGAAAATCTTTCCCCTGTGTTTGTACCATAAAATAATTGGTGTTTAGGCCTATTTCACACTAGGAATTTGAACCATATGTGCCTTCAACAAGTCCCCCGAGAAACCCAAGAGAGGGGGGGAAAGGGGGAGGAAGAGAGAAAGAGGGAGGAAGGAAAAAAGAGAGAAAGTTTATGGGTTGGATTTTCTATTTGACTGTAATCACTTCTCTAGAGGCCCATTGGAGTCCCCAGGCCAAAGAAAACAGTTATGATTGGAAAGTGATACAGCATGCTCACATGCTGATAGGATGGCTAGAATTTTCTTTTCTTAAGCTGTACTCTTCCTTTACGTCTCCTGTAACTTTGGGCTACAGCTTCTGCACCACAAGGGAGAAGAAGAAGAGAGGAAATGGAAAAGAGGTGGAAAAAAGTTAAAAAATCTGGTCTCTTAAACCCTTTAGCTACCCCGGGCTGTTTTCTCTTGTTAATGACCACCTATCACCTTTTCACTCTTTCCACAAAGATTTACAAGATAAGTGAAGGGCAAATTACCATGAAATGATATGGGTTCCTACAGAATGTCAGGTGGTATTAGTTTGAGGAATGTGCATCTCCAACCTCTCAAATATTTTCTACAACACAGAAACAGAGTCAACTTTGCGCAGTGGAGCTGCTTTAGAATTTGGGAGATGACCACATTTTCTTTCCAACTAAAAGCACAAGCATCACAAGTACAAAATGCAGTCTCTCAGCCAATGGGGAACATTCTCAGAATGTTGGCTAACATTCCCTAAAAATTCTCTCAAAGTTATCAAAAATGTTCATGCTGCAATGTTAGTAGTAATTTTTTAAAGTTATATAAAAACATTACAGAAATAAAAACTGTTTGAATAACATTCTTATAACCAAGCAATGCTAAATATTAAAATTAATGTTAATTGTTAAATATTTTTGGATATTTTGAACACTCCTAGATCTTTTAAATTAACATTTTTAACATTTATGTTACTTAACAGAAATGTTAGAGGAAATGTTCTTACAACCTAAAATTGTTAGCTGGGCAATTGTTGGGTGTGTTAGAGAGAAAGGCAGAGAAGAAAAGTCAAACCAAATACTTCAATATGTGGTCTTGCTTCCAAAACACTGTTCTGACTTAGAAATGTGAAACCAGGCTTTTAGATGTTCAACTCCTCCAACCACACAGGCAGTTTTGTTCAAGACGACTTCAACTTTGAAAGACCTTTAATATATAAAAAGTTTAAACCAGTTATACCAGTTTTCTAGACACAAACATCACACTCATACAGCTTTTAAAAATATATATTTCTTTGTTTCTAATTTTATTTTTGCTCTTTAAATTATTACTCCTTACAGGTCGCAAACAGCAAATTGCGCTCAAAAGATTTTAAACACATTAATTATTTACTCTCACAGAAGTTCTACAGAACCTCTCTTTGTGCACTTCCAGACTACGAAACCGGGTCACCACAAGGTAATTGGAGTTAACAGATGCTTCAATTCCCACAGATTCCCTCACGCTGGAATCATTAATACACAATTGCAACCAGAAGGACAGCATTCTTCAGCAAGTATAGATTCATTATGGTGAGAACCAAAGATGAAATTATATTCTCGTGCCCCTCCCTTCTTCAAGCGCTCCAAAAGAAGGCTACGCTATAAATACATGGATGCACAAGCAATGCAGTGTAACGGACTGTAATGGCGTTAATGAAATGGGCCTTCTAAACATCACGTCTCCTGGAGTACAGTAACTCGATATCACAAACTCGTGTACCATTGATTCCAATTCTTCGGAGGTATAGAAAAACCACGCGTGACAGACTTGAACTGACACAACCTACCTAACAGCTTGTACAAAGGCCAGGCGTTTGTTGGCAGTCTGCCGCTAAGCACGTACCGTCTAATACGCTTGATGCACTACGCCTCGTACCTCTCTCTGCCTGCTCCGTGCCATCTCTGTGAGTAAACATACAGTAATGGTGATATTAGCCTACGTGCTTGCTGATGTACAGTAGTTTGGGCACAGACAGATAACAACAATTACAGACCCACATGCTACGTTTAAGCTTAACTGAAAGCACTACAACGGTAGCGTGGAGAGAAAAGGCACAGGTACGGTCTTTTTCATACATGTAAGGCATAAATTATGTCCAATGGTGCGAGCGCAATGCCACTGTTGAACAGCCAGTCAATGGAGAGGGCAGGGAGAGGCAATGGAGCGCGGTAATGTGTAATCTTACTACTCAATGGGCTGTGCCCAGCAACGGGGCTCYGAACGCTGGAAGTGTCAGGGAGATAAATAGCAAAGTGTCCCCCTCGAAAAACATGATTAATACCCCAGCTAGTGACGCTGCAGAAGATGAAGTGGGAGCAGCTGGCTCAAGCAGCGCAGGCACGCAGGGAGAGGTGTGTGGAGGGGGGCGGATGGGGATGGGAGCGAGCGCAGCGGAGCAGAGAGGGCAGAGAGTAGGACACAGCGGCAGCCAGGGGGAGGGAGGCGAGGCAAGGGCACGGCGGGCCATGGAGAGAGGACAGACCCCCTCACAGCCTCATCCGGCAACGCTAAAGCCATCCTGCCTGAGCACATGCTAATGCGGAACGTACATATGTAGCTAAGCTTATCTGTTAATTTTAATTCATTACACCTCTGCACACACCTAACTCCACGTACACTGCAGGTATACCAGTACAAATACCTTATGCAATGGCCTTATGTTTATATAATCTACATGCATTGCACACACAAGCACATTATTTTCTGCACTACTGTGGTCTTAGTTACTGCTTACAGCTCCAGCTGCTATCATCTTTTTACCGTACCTCGTACGCTTGATCCCTAGCTTACTGCGCATTCCAGACAAAATCTGAAGTGGGAATACTTAAGATGAAATTCCCCAATTTCAACCTCAAAGCGTTTCAGGCAATCACACATCATGGACAACTGTAAACAAAGCAAGATGGCACTGTGACTTACCATAGGTTTCTTATGTCAATTACAGCAAAACTGTAATCTCAAAACTCTAAAGCCAGACAACAAGACAAACTTTATATATTAACATTCAATATAATAGTTTTTAAATTGTTCATAATTTTACATTAATTTTATAATATTATATTATATTACACAACATTGCTGGGCATGTTACTTGTGCCTTTAAAAATGACATTAAAGGGAACATGTTACTTTACAAGTCAGATGTCTGACCTCCAGTGAGGTTCCAGTGGTTATTTTCAAGCAGGATGTGGGAGAACTTCATGTTCTGAGGTGTCTGGAGCACAGCACAATACTGCAGGAAAGCAAATTACAGAGCACGACAAGATGCTTTTACATGCTGCTCTGTGCCTTCAACAGACCATTACATTACCTCAACATTCGAGAGTCATAAAAAACATGCTGAGTGATTTTATATGTTGTACCCCTGAGCCTGCTGTGGTCTAGCACAGATAAACAAGTTGAGTTCCAGGATCTGTCCTGTTGTAAGTAAACATGTCGAGGGGCGGGCTGCTTTCTCATGGCTCAGGGCCCCCCACCCTCCCCTCACACAATTAACTTTTGCGGTGTAATGAGATGATTGATAAGCTGGAAGTTTGTGCTTTAAGAAGATATTAATCATTCCCTCTGGTAATTTTAATCATGCGTTGCATCAACCCCAGATGCTGAGGATCACCTTCCTGGCAAACAAAGGGCGGCCACACCACTCGCAGTCATTTTGTTCTAGTTTAACTTTATTTTGCGCTGGTTTGTTCCTCCCATCTGTTCGCGCCAGCCTCGGCAGCCCACGTTGCACGTTGATAAGCTGAGGAAGCAGCATGTGGGAGTGCGCTTGCGAGTGTGTGTGTAAACTTTAGAAAAAACAGGCGTCTTTGAAATGGTAAACCGAATCCTGTAGGTTCGTGACTATCTGTTGTGCCGACACCAGCCCACCCTATAAGCACAAACACGCATATACACAAACAGTGATGTTACCACATGGTGTGGGCAATATGTCTTAGAAAAGCACAAATTGGCATTTGAACCGCTCTTTATAATAGGGAGGGTGTAGTTACCCTGCAGGGTACAGTTGGACAGGAAAACCCTGTATCCTTGACATGCCTTTAAAAACCTGGGAGAGATAAACATTATCTTCTGTGTTCATGATCACTGTCTTTATTAAGCGTCAATGTGAGATGCTCTGAGCTGAGGGAACATTACATGAACAGAAATGCTGTTTTGCTTCACAGATATACATATTATATTCATATTATATATATGCTAGGCAGTATATAGATGGATACTTAATTTCCATTCAGTTCAAATGAAAACATCTTGTAAAAAGTACAAACAATACAATGACAATAATCCAGTATAATGTAAACAGGAAAAACACTAAGTAAACTGATGTAATGTAATGTAGTGTCTTCTAGATTCATTATGTGATTCAACAGCTCTTTTACATGACTACTTAAATGTAACAACCAGACAGGGTGATCCCTTCGAATGACATTAACATATGTAACATGCTGCAGAGAAACCATATTAAAGATTATTTCAAATTTCTTTCACTTAATTTTCAAACCAAAAACGTGATTTTAGACACTAATCAGACACACACACAACCCCGCCCCCACGTGTCTATGTACCCAGGCACTACCCCCTAAAGTTCTGTTTTGACAAGTGTCAAGCTGGTCCACTTAATCAGGTGCAAAATTAATAAGCAAATGACAGACATTTCATCATTGTGTTTTTTTTCAAAGTTACTAAAAAGGTCTTCAGGAACAAGAACAGATCCCAATTACTAGTCTGCATGCAGGAGCCTTCAGTTGATAGGACCGTCTCTGGAGGGGATGATAGGAGACATCCCCAAAAAGCTGTGGGACTGCACAGCCTCTTACCACTATTAATTGCAACCAGTTTAAAAAAAAAGCTATTTAATTTTACACCGGGCCTGGTTTCATCTGTTATCAGTGGTGCACTTGCGCAGAGCACGGAGAGGTAATAGAGGTTTTCAGGGGCTATTCTCTGCTTATTATCTAATAATGATGAATGAACATCCCTGGAAGTGACAGCTGTTTGGATGCTTTGTTTTCAGTGAAGCATCTATCAGTAACTTTCCTCAAAAAATGTCAGTTTGACTTTGAGAACAAGAGTGCCAAACTAACACTGAACAGACTCCACAAAACACAGACAGGTTTTGACACTAAAAACATGTGTTGTTATGTCAGTACATGGCTGCAGAAGGTCATTTTTAAAATTGACGTGTTGAGCAATCAGTGATTCCTAAAGTGTACTTCAGTTTTGCTTTGTTAAACCTACTGAACAAAAATTATCACTTAAAATATAGGTGACAAAAATCACAACTTAATAAAAAAAATAAACATAATAAAAAATTAAAACAATTCATAAAACTTCTTACAAAACTACTAATGCTGTAGTTTATAACAACAACTAATTGTGATTAATGTCTTGATTCTTTTCAGTTGCTTAATGGAAGGAAAACAAAGTAATTCAATGCAAGTTATAGATTTGTGTGGATGACACTCAAGAAAACATGTTCTGTTTCGCCTATACCAGCGTTTCCAAACACCATACAAATGTTTCCCTTTTTATTTCATTTTGTCTCATAGCCCCACCATAAGACTCAAGTACTTCTCCATTGAGACTAAAACAGAAACATGTCAATTTGAACTGAAATTATACTGGATATCATTCAACAAAAATAACACTGTAAATGTAAACAGATTTACAAGGTAGAACACGTTCTATTACAAATGTCATCCAAATAAAATACAAACTTTAATTATTTGTTTTTCTTTTCCTAAGGAACTGAAAACAAGTGTGATATTAGTCACAATGAGTTGTCATTCTTGTCTATTATTAGTGCTGCAAGTAGTTTTGAAAGTAACGTAAATCTTTTACAGCATTGTTTCAGATCGTGTGTTCTGTTTTACTGATTTAACAAAGTGAAACTGAAGCCTTTCCAAGTACCCCACAAACCATGTTAAATACCCCCTAAGGTGCACGAATCACTGGCTTAAGATACTGTTAAACACACAGGATAAGTCATTGTACCTTGATAAAGTTTCCATGCTTGATATACTGATGAGAAAGGCCTGCGAATAATACAACCTTAATCATTCAAACCATACAAATTCCTCGTTTATGTTTGTTGAAACAGTCCAGGTGCATTCCGTCATGTGGAGCATAAGTGCAGTGACTGTAAAACCCCTATAATCCCCCCTGAGCAATACCAGACAAAAGACGGTGAAAACATTTCACGCTGTCGTTCTAAAACACATGAATCTCTGTCAGGATTTCGATTCATGGGCGATCAAAGCCCACTGCACAAGGGGTTCAAGCTGTTAAGATAATCAAGGGCGATGACGTGCAAGAGGTCAAGAGGAACCTAATGAAGTGCAGAGGTCACATTATCTCATAACTGCCTTTGACTTTACCAGCTGTTTGCGAGGTCAGAACACCATGAATGCGCTATCATCATAAAACTGCCAGTGATCCTTTTAGCGAAGCCTGTATATTTAAACTTGACTACATTTCTACAGCCCACCATCATATTCACAGGCTTGTTCTTCTTTGGCACCGACTGCAAAGTCAAAGGAGTGCAATTTCGGTGGTGTTGACATGGCTTTAAAACATGCCTCTGTTGAAGTGTGGCTTAAGAGAAAACAATGGGCCCCCTCAAAGGCCCTCATTATCTGTGACTGCCTCTGCTATGGCCAACACACTCTGACACACTACTAAAAGACAATTAATCCTAATAATCACGGCACCACAGCATCATTCCTCATTCTGGCAGGCCTCTTTCCTCCATAGGGTTGACTGGGGAGGTGTTGAACCTTGGATCGGTGGCACACAGATGACCCCTCCGCAGATGCTGGGAGAACAAGCTGGCTGGATGAATCATTCCAAAACAAAATGGTGGCATCGAAAATGCCTTTCTTTTGCTGAATCATTCAGAGAACTGGACAGGCGCAACCACAAATCAGCATTCCAAACAGTGTGAATCTATGTACCAATGACACCTGTTTGTAAAGGCCAATCAATTTAGCATATTCAGTGTAGAAAAGGACTATGCATTATTTTGACTTTTGAAGAGATGAGCTGAGACTGGGAACATGTCCAAGTGGGTAAAGGCAGGGTGAGGGAAAAATTTGTGAATCTGTGTTGCTAAACTGTCTATGGCTGAAAGGTCCAAATCAAACGATTTTGAAACGTCTTGTATTCATGTGTGTACACTGACTAAAACCTATTTCTCAAAGGACTTGAGAACATCATTCATGTGCATCACTCAGTGCGAGTTGCTTGGATACCCAATATAAAGACTTTTGTAGTTCTGTGGCAGTATCTAGAGATGTATTGATTCGTACGAGTGAACAATGCATACTTGTCTTTTTTTTCATTTTTTAAGAGTTGCACTGCAACATCTCGGGGAATTAAGAAGTAAATTGTAAAGTTTGTTCTAATAAATGACAGCAGGGATTATTGCTTTTGAGTTATTCTCTACTGAATGGCACAACAGCTTGTGGCTGAGTACAGCTCTCACTGTTTAAGGAGCATTGTGTGTTAGCAGGGGACTGGCATTGTGAGTTGTTACAATCAAGCAGATGCTGGGGCTTCAAAACTTGGAAAAAAAAGCCCATCATCATAGTGTATCAATTATGTGCGAGCAGAACTGAAACACAGTCACACAGTCTCTGTATCTCTCAGCAACCCACACAACAAGCTCATTAAGGCCTGCTAACACAGTCGGTCTTATTTAGGTTTGAAAAATTAATGTACTCACACCTGCATTCACACAGTCATTCATTCTGCCCACATGCCCGGTCTGGGCTCTCTCTGCTTTAAAATAGAGGGCGATATATAGTCACCTCTGTTTAGTTTTTAAGCAAAATGCATGTCTCTCTCCCTCTTCCCCTCTCTCACTCATTTTATTCTGAGGAGTTTCAGCAGGAGCTGGCATATTAATCACGCTCACAGTCGCTAATGCTAACAATCAGTCAATGTGCTTGGCCAGGCTCTCCATCTCATGTGACAGCGAGTTTTGTCCTGAGGCCTACTGATTCGTCCTGCCATAGCTGCCTGTAGGACAAAATACACAACAGCAGTCTTTTTCCTGCTCAACATCAATAGTGTATGGATCTTGGTGTGGGCTGCCATTTTTTCTGAACACTCTGTAATGTCTGCTTTGCTCAAAGACTAAACTGTCAATGGGCTGTGTTATCATTTTACTAATCATCACAGGGAAACGGAGAAAACGTGTTAACATTTATTCTCTTAAACACGCAGTGTGGATAATCTCTGTGTACGTCCTATAGGCCCTTTACAAATTTTGCTCCGAGGAAAGCCTCTTTAAATAATCTTTACAGTTTAGGCACAGCTCACCACATCAAATATTCAAACCATTGTCTTTGAACAATATATTTCCAGACCCAAACAGCTGTCTGGTTACAGAGGAAAGAAAAGCACATGCTGAGATATTCGTGGACTGCCATCCAAGTGTCTCATATGAGGCAGGACTGGCATGTTTGCGTTCGCACAGGAAGAATGTGGCTCTTTTCTGACAGCTTCAAGCTGACAACTGTAACAGTGACACAAATCATATGAATTCAGTGCCTGGCTCGTTTTCTCTTCACAGAGAGAGAGAGACGGAGAGAGAGACAGCGAGCTGTGGATTGTGTACAGCCAAAGAAGACAGTCTGTGATGAACACTGTAATGAATGAAAGCATGTATGTGTGCATATTTGGCACAGTTTTTTTCCCCTCTCTCTTCCTCCTTCCCTCGCTAAAATCCGGGTGCTAATTATTGGGCTTCACATAGCGTAAAATGTACAGCTGTGGTGACTGTCAGTGCTCTATGGGCTGTTAAGTTTGTGTGCATTTTGACAGTGGGTGGGTTTACCCCCCCCCCACCACCCACCACCTCCAGCACCATTGCCTCCATCTCCCTCTCCATCACTCAGCGCAGAAAAACCACAGAATTTCCCTGCCATGCCAGCCTCAATCAGTCGACTGTTTTTCCGCCTTTTTCTCTTTTACAAGAGCATTTCACTGTCGCACATAAAGCAGAGGACAGCTCAGGCAGCAGCAATATGGAAAATGATAGAACTTGCCTGAAGGGAAAAGTGAGTAGTTCAGAGATAACAGCGATCAATTACAACTTTTTTACAACCTATCTTGCTGTGCAGAAAATCTCCAGTAGGGAAAAAGGGAAGACGTCCGGGGTTACGATAACCCAGCTTGAAAACAGTCACACAGCACCGTCAATCTCATTTCAGAACTTACAGAACATTTGAGCCCAGTGCTAGACCGGCTGATAACAGATGCATGTTAAAATAAATTATAATGTACCATATTATCTGCTATAGGTTTGGAGGCAGGCTGCTCTCTCTGGGGGATAAACTTCATAAAGTGACTTGACGTTGATTTTGATTACTTTATTTCTGAGGTGTTCCAGATGTCCCGATTTGTGATTGGGTAATTTTGCTAGGGAAAAAAACGAGGGTAAGGGTCCAAAAGAGGCCCATACGTTTGCATTTGGAACCAATTACAACTCTACCTAAGCCTAACTATCAGCTTTCAGTATTCACATAACATCATTATGCACTTAACACGTTTATATAATTATTTAGAAGACCTGGAAGAGCAGGACTTTGTGAGTGTCTAATGTTTCTGTACATGGTGAGTTAAAGTGTCATGATATAATTATCATAAAACATCATCACAACATCATACTCTACAGTGTTTAACTCATTCCTGTTCCAGACATAGTTATCATATTTGAAGTATGAAGTATATACTACAAGTATGAGATCTCTTTAATATTTCCATTGTTTCTCCTTGGAGTCTTTTGCTTAAGAGTCATGCGTCTCCGATTTTTCTCCTAAAAAATCACCTCACATCGTCTCTAAAGTTTCTTTCAAAGAAACTCAAACTGTGCTGACACCAAACTCTCGTAAAAGTCAGCTATATGGACTCAAAACCACCTCATCAAATAGCTATATGGACTCAAAACCTTTACGTCAAATACCGCCATAATCAAATGATCTAAGGTTCATTTTATTCACCTAAATTTAATAGCCTTGTTCTCTTGCACGTCAACAATTGTCTAATTCTATTTTTATAGTCTCCTAAGCAATTTCAAGAAAAACACCTGGGAAAAAGTTGATACCTAAATAAAACATAATTAAAAAAACTCCCCCGAGCTATGAAAGAACAACCTATGGGCAATAACATTCTCCTCTGGTACACACACACACACTCTAGCTCTAGAACATCATGTCTTTTAGCTATGAATAACAACTGAAGTCCTATAGTAATCTAAAGGAGCTGATGCATGTGAACAGTCTCTCTCAGAGTACACAAGGACAATGTGTGTAGTTCATGCTATTGATCATGCTCAAGTCAAAATGCAAACTGAGGATGTAGGTTTAGCATGTACACGTTTTAAAGACACAAGGGTGATTTTGTAGCTCCGGGGGAACCTGAGACACACTAGCACTGAAATGCTCTTTGACCATGAAATGGCCTGAGCTGGTAATAGTGGTTAATGGGCGTGTGCAACAGCAGTGCAGTGGAACAGCAATGCTCAGCAATGGGCAGGAGGTAGACTCACTCAAGGGGATTTTAGACTGTTAGCAGGGGTCCTGTACAGTGCAGGGAACTGGGAGGTCAGCCTAGCGGTGATAGTGTTCTCCTTGACGCATAAAAAGCCAGTGCACGGTCATGTAAGGGCATCAATGGGTTGAGGTAGAGGCCTAAACTTGGTCAGAATAATTCTCTCACTGTCAATGTTATTAGATGAAAATCATAGCAAATAAATAGTGTAAATATAAAGAGCGTGTGGATATGTGTGTGTGTCAGGGGTATATGAATAAATGGACTTCTTGGTAACACTTTATGTTATAGTGTCTTTGTTACACAAGTTACATGTACTTACTATAGAAAAAAACAGATAATTATGCATAATTAAATGCTACTAACCCTAAACCAAACTCTAAGCCTAACCCTATATTAATTACATATTGTTAATTAATATTAGCTGTTATTAATGCTTAACATCTCTGATATCAAACAACTCAAACATGCCAAATATTTCTTGAAACATGATCTGAAATGAAACTGTACATACGTGACTTAGTAAAAACACAGCACAAACATACAAAGTGTTTAGTATATTATAGGGCCCTGTACATTGATAATGGTAGATGTGCACTGGCCTTTCACACAGGCCAGCCTAGATAAAAAATGAGGGGGTGTCATTTTAAATGGCCAAATCACAGTGGGCCACTCAATCATATGTATCGATTACTTGACCTTTGAGGTCACCATTAGGGTAAACATGCTTTTGATCAGGTGACTTAAATTGGCAACCGCCGAGCCAGAAAGATGACCAAAAAAATCTCTCCCTGAGCAGCTTCATTAGACCTTTTAAGAAAAAGCCTTAATGAGCCATAAATCATCCTTATTTTAAAAGGTTGTGCATGCCATTCTTAAATGTAAACAGGTAAATTATATATTGTATACACCTTATCCACATGTATATATGTGTATATAACAATAAATCTTGTTTAATTTAATTTGTTACTGTGAGTTATAGGAGCCCTGGCACATTTATTTATGATGGAGTTAAAGTAGTTGCTGTGCAATAAATTAGGCATCCTCAACCAAAAGAAATCAATAAAACGTGCATTATAACCAGCCCTGTCAGATTATTTTCTTTCATTTTAAATTTAAATTTTAATATTTAAAATTGTAATATATAAAAGATAAATAAAAAAGACATGTTAAAAAAAATCCAATTATAACTAAACAATTATAAAAACAGAATTAAGACTTTAATATTTAAATTCATTTAGTACTTATTACAAAGGTTAGTAAAACTGATCTTTGCCAAATATTTTCGGAAGAGCCAGCATTAACATTTCTCTGTGGAGTCTGCAAATGATAGCGCTAATTACAATTTTAAAAAAATCCACACATTTGAAATGTCTCTGAGTGACACATTGCCCTCATCTTTTGAAGGTCTCATCATCCTGTCCTCCAGCTAAATTCTGCAAAGGGCAAATATGAAACCATTTGTCCCTCCGCATGACAAGGGCCATGTCAGAGGCCAAGGGTGGCTTAAAGAGGCAGTTTTTGATAACCATCTCACCATATTGCCTGTGACAATGCAGAGGTATCACAAGTCCTCCATTTACTGATGTCTCCATCTAAAGGTCATTACAGTGATGGGGAATGAAACATGACTAGACAATGGGGTGACTTTTTACCTTTGACCTCAAGCTGGGTCTCTCAGGATAATGTGTTTGACTACACTAAGAATTTAATGTTTAGGTACATTACTTTACCAGTCTATATTAGATGGAAAACTTTGCTTCAAACTTTAATTTTACAGGTTGCAAATTTGTAACTGCAAATTACATGTGCCATACTATAAACAACTGATATATGTATTGAAAATATAAACTACTACTATATACATATGTATTCATTTCTTTGTTTCGGGTCATACATAACACAAAGAAGAAGTGCATAAAAGACTGTTTTTATGTCTAGGTAAATCTCTAGTCGTCAACAACAACAAACTGGTTTGTTGACGCTAATCGCACAAAACAGGCACCTACGTAAGATGTGCATTACAAGTCATCTAGCTAGGTTTTTGATGTTGGCATTTTCTGAAAGAGCAAAAAGTGAGCAACAACCATTGTCTGAAACACCTTTCCAGGGTCTTTCTAAACACTGACTGCTTGGTTTTGCTCACCTGACAGGCATGCTGCTCTAAGCCTGACAGCAAAACTTAAAATGATTGTCAATTGCTGGGAGTGGTGTCACTTTAATGTGCAAGCCGGTTGTTTAAAATTGAGCGGGAAAGGCACACCACATTTTTCCCAAGCACTTCATAAAAGTAAATTCCCACGACTGAAAATACAAGACCTGACGCTAAATCTTCCTTTCACTCAGTGCGGGAAGAGAGGCAAAATTCTGCAGGAGTCAAACGCACTCCTTTGTGTCTGTTGTTATGTATACAGCAACTGCTGTAGCTGAAGGTATCCTCTTTCCTGTTGCAACTGATTCCTCTGAATAAATGCTGTCTAATACCTCAGACACACCCTATTAACTCTGTTTGTCCCAAAACAGCAGAGAACTGAATAAACCAGGATGTTCACATCCTCTGTTGTAGAGAGCCAGAATTGCAACTTATAGACACTTCTGTGGTGTAGCAGTTCAAGTCCATCTGATTTGAGCCTTTTATCCATGTGAGTCAAAAGTATAATGCATCCTTCATGCATCCTTTATGTATGGCAGTTGCCTCCTTGCCCTTTTCTGATCTCAGGTCCAGTCCTAAAGACAATTCAGTGTAGGCTTACACACAATGGACCCTTGCAATATCACTTTACCAACACCTCCTGCTGGGACACGGGCTACAGGGGGCAGAGAGTTCACCGCAATGCTGGATGTGATCTCAATTAAATAGTTTATACAAAAGACATATCGTGGTTATCTCACCGAGAGGTAATGTCAACAAATTCTCTTAATCTGAAAGAATTTGAGGTCCACGAGCATAATACTATCACGTTTTCAGTTTCAAAAGCTCTTACAATTAATAAAAACAAATTAGCAGCAATAATATTAACTTGCAAGTGCTCGCCTAAAGAATCGAAAGCAATTGACCGAGCACAAAGACGAGCAACGCAGCTCTCACCATACCTCCTGCCAGTCTGGAGCTTGCACATTTTCAGATGGATTATGTTTTCTGGCAGTTAATTTCTTTCTTTGAAGTGCTTAAACAGGAGGTCAGCGTGGATCTCCATATCAAAGCGTATGAATTAAGCCATTTTTCCTCCACTCTTATTTTAAGGGAATACAGAGAAAAGTAGCCTGCAGTGATATGCTATTGTCAGCTTCTACAGAGGCTCCTTTAAAGCAAGGGTAACATTGCAAGAGAGGGAATCAGCAGCATTCTAGTGAAGCGAAGAATGAGATCACTGAGCTTTCTCAGTGAGGTCAAAAGGAAGGCGCGGCATTGTCACGTTTAAAATTCAGCCTCACACACTGTGCCCACCACAAAACCTGCATGCCTTTATGTAAAGAAAAGCCGTCTTTAAGCCAATATGTTAGCTTTAATGAATGCACTGATCTCGGGTGAGAGAGGGGGTATGTTTGTGTATGTGTGTACTGTATGTGGTAAGGGCTTGGTGTGTGTGTGCTGGGGGTGGGGGGCTTGCAAGTCAAGCAGGGGCAGGGTCAAAATCACAGAGGGAATAATCCTATGTGTCAACATGAGGACTGTTAGCTCCCACCATCACAACCTGCAGCTAAATTTACAGTGAAGAGAAGTCTGGCATGGCGGTCGCCTTTGATGGTCTTAATCTATGCACCAGTGAAGTATGAGTCTGCACACTAATTCCTGTGTTGAGCAGAGAAACATGTGAGCCAACAATGTGCTACACTGTCTTGCTTCATTTGTACATGGTGTGCCTGTCTCCGCAGGTGAACACTGAACACTGACTTGACATGGCATACGACTGAACAGTTGTGTACTAATAGCATTACATGTTGTATTTATTTAAAGTAGGAAGGGACAGAAAAAAAAATAAAGAGGGTAAAATATACTACAATTTGTGAATTCAATGCATACAAAGCTTTACAGCTGAAGTATGTTGCAAAAAAATTATATATTATATATATATTTTAAACAGGTTCCCCAAACACTCCCCCGCTTTGCCATTGGTCAGACCAAGAGGTAAGCTAATGTTATTGTGGTGGCTGGTCAGGCTACATAAACAGCAATACTTTGTGCTGCACTGTTTACACTTTAAAACTTCAAGCTAGGATTATTTTATCGTTAAAAAATACTAGACACTTCAGCTTTAACTATGTCAGTCTGAACATTCAGCCTCCCCACATGCCTGTTTGTCTGCCCTTCATCACAGGCCTGACCTGATCCCAAAGTTCAGATTTAAAAGCACAAGGACAGCCCTGGTATGACATGTCAAAATCTGTAGGTTTGGCTGCGGGCCTGCAGCCCCACTGGCTGTGTCCTCTGCCTCCCGTTTGCTCTGGGAGACCGCAGGGACATGGGGCCTGACATGGCAATACTGCAGCTCAGACTGGTGCCCTCTTTCATTCCCACTATCACACAGCCTTGTTCCACAGAGACGTGTCCACGCAGAGACACAACCCTACTGGCTTTGACTGGGCCAAGATCCGATCAAGCCTGGAGGAAAGGGTCATCCTCCTCTCTGACTTCAACTTGCTATGATCTTTGAGCCGAGTCTGAAAAGGGCCCCTGACTTGATTTAAGCAGACAGTGCCTTTGAAAGCTGCCTCTGCATTGGGCCACTGTAGCCTGGAAAAGGGACCAGAGGGGTCAAGCTGCACACAGGCAATGAAAAGCAAGAGCTAGGGAGGATGGGGAAATGCAGCCGAAAACCATGCTTGGAGTGCAGATGGCAAGATGTTTCATGTGTGGCCTCAATGGATCATGTCAGTCTGGCCACTGCACAGAGCCACAGAAGAACATACAAACGTGGTGTTTGGAAAAGAATCCAACAAAAAATACATTTCAAAGGATAATAAAATGAACAGAAATACATTTGGATATTTCAAAAAATGTGTTATACAGCTAAATGCAGCAATTGTCATACTTTCATCCACTGAAAGAAAATAACACAGACCCAAACATCGCCGTTGAAAAGCTATTTTTTGTTAAAAAAATCCTTCAGAACTATAAATGGAAAATCTAAGAGAGAATATCTAACAAATGCAGTCTGAGCTGTGTGGGAATGATATTTTTAGCATGTCGCAATGTAATGGATTTTTTTTCGCACTACAATTTGGGATCCGATCAAAGAGGACACTGCCTCGGAGGACTGGGAACCAGTGCAACCCTGAAAACCAGCCATGGTCAGAGGTCGGCAGAGGGGAAGTAAAGATCCAAGTCCATTCCAGTAGTGTGACACGCCGCCTTCACCCGCTTGCCCCAGAGGCTTAGTATCCGTGTTAACACTTCAAACACTCGATATCTTCACTAGACACAAAGGACACTTCTGCCTGCCATCATCACCATTTCTTCCAGGGAAGAGAGATATGAAACCGTCCCAAAGGTAGCAGGCAGTTGAAGTCGTCTTGATTAAGTCCAGGGTTTTGTTGTCTGACTTTTCCCCTGCTGAAAGCAGTACTTTTCAATGCAAATGGCATCTCTTGCCTTTAACATGCTCAATCGAAACTAGCCTTTACAATAGGTCAGTGCATACTGTGAAGCACTGACAGGAGTTTTTATGAAATTGACATGAATACCTCTGAAATACAATGGCTATTTTACTACATGTGCGTCCACGTGCATTCTTCTCGTTTTATAATGGCTTATGAAATAACAGTTTCTCACACAAACCTAATTTCTCACACAAACCTCAATATTTGCTAAAGTGATTTGTTGGTTTATGTTAAAATTGACAAGTGTTGAAGAAGAAATATGGTGCCTTTGTTTTGTTGTACAATGTACATCCATCAATTTCAGCCTAGAACACCTTACAATAACCTCTGATGTATTACAGATAATATGGAGATATTTACATATTGCAGTTTTCCACAGCTCAAAATCACAAAATGACATCATGTGAATTAAAGTGTTCAAATGATAAGGCAGTGCAGAAACATACACAAATGTAAACTTAATATTTAATAACCCCTGACATATTAAGCTGTGATGCTCAAATGAACAATGCAAATTCAGATCTGGCTGATGTTACTTCGTTATCCCATTATCCACTCTTCTCCTTTCTCATATCTGCTGATTATCTATAAATTAAGAGACAAAAAGCCAATTATCATCATGACAATAATCATTATAATGAAAACAGCAGTGATACATTTATTATCTTCTGCTACTAAAAACATGAATTAGGAACACATTCAGCAAAGCGTCTATTCATTAAAGCTGCGTTTCATTCATTTATAAAACAGGCACCGCAAGATTGGTAAACCTTGTCTGGGATGTGCACCTGAGTCGAGGGAGGTGAGAAAACACCTTATTTTATGGTTCACTTCATTTCGCCTGCACTAGCCGTCTGCATTTTCTCTAATCTTTTAACAGCCCAAAACCACAAGGCCGCCCACATTCTTACTGCAGCTTAGAAGAGCTTCTATTCTACTCCACTCCAGCTACAAAAATCAGGTAAAGAATAGAGGGTGGAAAAAAAATCATCAAAGAAGTTAATAATAAATATATAATTGTGTGGTCAAAGAGTGTGTTTTCTCTCTGTGTGAGACCTCCAGAATGCTGCACAGAGTAGAACGCGCTGCAGGCAATCTTTTGATGGAAGGTCTCATTTTCAGCCTCCCGCTGTGCAATATTCAAGCCAGTCTAAAATAATACAGGACTCAACTCAGAACTTAGGACCTCTCGAATATGCTGACAATAACCAACGGCTGGAGCATCAAATGAAAAACAGCTTTTCACAGGGAGGGCTTGAGTGGCACCCAAAACCTGGGGAGCAAAGATCCTGGATCCATGCTTGGAAATGTCACATAACACCACAGCTGTGTTATTACCAGGCTGTCGCGATGCAGAGACCCTAAACCAGAGCAGGCTAGCTAGTGCTAAATGCTGCGCGTGGTCTGTGTTCATTAGGTGTAGAGTGCCTACAATGGCCTAATCATGAAGCAAAAATTTGGCGGTGGCTGTGTTCAGTGACAAAACGCATTTAAAACAAATCTATCATAACATCATCAGTGTAGCTGCCAAATTGATCAATCGCTTAAATGCATTCCATTTTGCCTTTGATATGAATTAATGTTGAACAAACCAGATGTTGTGTGTCCAACATTAGCCAGTTGGCAAAACCGCTGCCTGATGATGTTGGAATATTTTTCATCCTAGCGTTACATGCTGGCAGGCAACGTCGTGCACATAATAATATTGAA
>JAZGTJ010006152.1:0-25671 GCA_036877575.1 Botia almorhae | reverse complement strand
CTTCATGCTAGCCAGGTCAACATCCTAAACACAATGCTGTCAGTGTACAGCTGTAGGGCCAACAGCTAGACTTTACATTGGCCGGTGAATGACTTACACATGTCGTGGACTCTGGCGATCACTACAGTGGGCATGCTTTAACAATCACGCACATGCCCACGCTCGTCCACGTATCAACAGACAATAAAAAGAGCAGGTTTCAGATACACCTGCAAAAAACTAGGAATCTTTGAGTGGGTTCAGTGGTTCCCAAGGTGTCTCCCTATGATATCATTTATTATTCCAGTGTCGGAGATCTAACGATTCCACCTCCAGACACTAATCACACTGACATTTTCAAATACACTTTCTCCTCTCTTATGTGACCCAGACAGAGAGGAGCAGAGACACTGGGGTTGGCATCACTTATTCCAGTGGTGACTGATGTCAGAAATAAATGGACTTCCCACATGCACTTTAGTCAGTGGTGAGTTCCAAGAGCAACCCATGGGGATGTATTGAAATGGTCTTTCTCCAGTTGGTTTTACAGCAGATTACTCGAGAATTTGCATAGCTGTACACTGATGAACAAATCAGTTCTCATTCTGCTCTTGGCCTAAATACACAGAAGTGATGTACTTAGACTGGAAATGTCAGGATAACTCTATTTGCTTTTGTCATCAGGTCTTTATAGCCTATGAAACTTGTGGTTAAAGATATTTTCCCTGGTAAGATTGATTCCCTTGGTCTGTTATTGTAATCAGCTAAAATAAAATACAAGGAAAAATACAAATGCAGTTAAATCTGAGGCATCTTTTCCCATCAGTTCTTCATGCATGCATGCAAGCATAAAACTATAACCACTGTAACCTTAAAGAAGTTATAAGGTATCTTTTCTCACCACTATTAAACTGTTAACTAACCGTTAAACTTTATTGTTTGCTACTGTTTAACATCCCTAACATCATTAGGGAAAAGCTGTTGTAGTTCAGTTTGTTTACTTTGGGTGTGGCTTTGGCAGAAGTTCCTGTTTATGACGTTGTTATATGCGTCAGGTCCAAACGCAGTATGTCGTGTTTGTTATTGAAAGCAGAGACACTTTGATTGAATCCCCTTGTCCTCAAAACCTGAGAGAGATCAAACATAAAAGGTGCTCGACTTCAGAGAGAGAGTAAATTGGCCCTGCGCTGGAAGGATTGGTTCAATCAACCTCCAACCGTATAATTAGTAATTAGATTGGGATTAAAGTCAACTCAGAGTGGAAGAGCGTGGCCAATTCAAATCAGCATATGAAATGTGATTAAATTAATGGGAAAAAATTGAAATATTAATGTTCAGATTTGCAGCCGGGTCCCAGGTCTCGGCCATCAGTCATGAGCTGTTTGAACTGTGCTTAATTACTGACTCGAAGGGAATTGGGGGTGGAAAGGGAATATTCAATCTCTTGCTTCTCTCAGAGTGGTAAGATGCAATTCACAGATCTTCATCTCTGGCAGAAGTTCAGTGCTCCTGTAATTGTGTGGAGTTTGATACAATGACCTGCTTTTAAGAGATTCTCCAGTCATCCATCAGCCCAAAACTCATCGTTTGGGGTTTTTACTCAGCAGCCCCTCTCACTCTGTCATTTCCCAAACACAGAAAACCAAAGAGAGGAGAGTAGGCCGTAGTTTCAGAGGGTCAGCCATGGTCAAATATCAGATATTCCGATGCCATTTTACCTCTTACAGAGCCATTTTAAAGTGTTGGCAAGGTCATAATAAGCTGCTCTCACAAATGGCTAAAGGCAATTTAGTGGAGACTGTATATGTGTGGGGGAAGAGCTACAAAGGCTCTTTAAATCCAGCAGTGGGGGACCAGGAGAATGTACAATTAGTTCCTTTGACCGTTTCACTTTCGTATTAAGCTCCTGTCAAACACCAGCACACACTCAAGTTGAAAGTTTCATCATGAAATATGCCATTGGTGTGCCAAGATAAAAGGATTAATTCTTAACTTTATGACTATCATTAACATATACAGGGCTGAATGGAATTAATACACGGGTTTCTTATGTGAAACTTTTCAAAGTTCAACTGACAACCATACATTTTTAAATTGCCAAAAGGTATTGCTTGTAAGACATTAAAATAACATTTTCAGTTTCATTAAGACATGGAAATAAAACCATAAATTTTCTTTTTCTTCGCTTATAAATACCTCGGAGCTGCCAGAACAATGCGATAAGACCGGAATGGTCAGGTTTTTTCAAATATTTTCATTCTAAAACCTTAGGCAACATTGCACAATTTAAATATTGTTTTACTAATAATTTATTTAAAATGATCAAATGAATAGGTATATGCTTTAATATAGGTCTATATCTATTACAATGAACATACATTTTAGATATATCACCTAATCCCATGAAATCCTTTAAAAACTGCATGATATTTATTGCGAAAATCAGTGTACTATAATGTTTGAATTTTTATTAAAGCTGTGATGGAAAGGAACTCCTTATGGACTGTTCTTCACACATTTACACACTGGTCACCAGGCTTAGAGTTGCCTGGTTAGTTTTACTTGGACTTGTGCCTGTTCTTATGGTGAATCTAAACCTGTGTTCCCTTCACTCTCACTTATTAAACATGAGGCCAACAGTTCATGACTGCTCATTTGAGCGCTGCTACTACACAACTACATTTTTACACTTGTTGAAGAAAATGTGGGTGGTGTTTGCCAGTGCAAAACACATTGCCAGCATGCTGGGCTTTTCTGGGTGGTTGACAAGGTGTTGCTATGGATGTTTGCTAGCAGGCGTTTTGTGATGTTAGGTAGTTACTTACCAGCCCAAAAAGACAAAATGTGTCCATATTTTCTTTTACTATATGGCTTGGGCACCTCCTTCAATGTTAGTCTAAGAGATTTTTTTGCCACCCTTTTTATTATTCACTTGGTTAAAATGTCTAATCCCTTAAAGCTTTTCAGTATCTTTACTGAAAAGTTCATAATTTTCCTCAACTTTTCCTGCTCAGAAACATTCCGAAAACCACATCTGAGCTAGATGATAACAGAGATCTTTGATGATAAAAGAGAAATCAGGGTAATGTCAGAATATGGGAACGTTTCACGATGAACTCGGCTGATATGTTATTCAAACCTTTAAAGATCCTCAGATCTCATGTGGAGGAGGTGCTGTGAGGGGACAAATGGAGAAAGATGTCTTTGGCTCTGAAGAGCTTCATAAATAACGAAGCACACTGAGGGGCGGGAAACAGAAACCTACTCTGAAGGGACCCGATCACTCACAGCATTAAAATGCAGGATATAAGCAAGCTGGGCATGTGCAAATGGAAGGTAAATAAATACAGAAGCTGACTTCATGAAATATTAAAGTCAGCACAAACAATGAAAGAAATGAAAGATTTTGGCAGTGGCAGAGTCTGCCCAGGCGGGTAAATTTTCAAAGGTGAAGAGGAGCTGTGTGAAGTGCTGTCTCTGAGCTGTTACTTAACACAAGAACCAGAGCAATTTTACTGAAGCATCAGTCTAGGCCCTGCTGCTCAGCATGCGAAAACAAACATTTCTCTTAGATCACAGGTTTTCCCCTTAGAGAAGAAAGGCATGATTATTTTCTTTAGAGGTTGTGTTGGCACACTGTGAATAAATAGCATGTGTATTACAGTATATTTTATCTTGCATTACATACCTTATGTACGAGATGAAGCAGTTCAATAACTGAGTGGAAAATAATAATAAAGATTGTTTCGTGGTGATGTTCCTCAAACTATTCATTTCCTTTTACTTCATAAACGCTGTGAAATACTTACACTGTTTTCTGTACTGTCCATATAAAAACTCAATATACACAAATCACATTTTTGGAGTCAAGTTGGTTTTGAATGCAACATCCACAAAAAAATCTAATATTTCTTAAATGCTATGGCAGAAGTCACTGTAAAATTTAACATTTGCATTCATGCATTTGGCAGATGCTTTTTATCCAAAGCAACTTACAGTTCATTCAAGTTATACATTTTGTCAGTGCATGTGCTTCCTGGGAATCTACAACCTTTGCATTGCTAACACAATACTCTACCAACTGAGCTACTGAACCAGAAATTTCATTAAAAAACAAGTAAAACCCAAGGTGCATGATACATCACTTTGAGCAGCATCTTTGATGAATAGATCTTGTATTGCTGCTCTGCCTTAATCAAGACATGACCTTAAAATCCACTGATTAGTTAAACCATTGACCTAAAACTAAATCAGTGCTGTTTCATTAAAACATTCAGCTCTGAGTCACACAGCATATGTAAAACAATAAATCAATTCCCACCAAGAGTGAATCAGGGAGAAAATGAAGGACACATGGAAAAACTTTAAGAGGAACAGAAAAAGAGTTAAAGTGAAGATTCAGGGACGTTTATATCTGCAAACATAAGTACATCTCTTTTATGAGATTTTAAAGCACATTCTAAATCACAAAGTATGTGAGATGAATAAGATTGCGGTAGACTGTTGAGGAAACTGACTAAAAGCTAGACAATCCTGTACATTCGGTACAGTTTTATATCTCTTCTACTAAATGTGGTGCAGTTTGAGAAAGATCAATGTGGTAACAAGCTTCATTCTCTAGACTGTGATGAAAGCTTTCTGTTTTCCAGCTTGCCCTTATTTCAAAGCCATCAGTACACCGGGAGTAATGCCATAACAAGCTTCATTAAACACTAAAAAACTGTAAAAAAAAATGTATTCCTGCGAGTTACATGTAAGATTTAATCAACAGTATATCAGCCGACAACAGAACAGCTGCAGAACTGTAACAGATTATCAGTCTGTACATTCTTACCTTAAAATCGTTGAGAAAGCTAAAATAAATGTCTCTAGATGAGGTTAATATTTATATTAGTACTTTTAAATAAAATCTCTGTGTATTACATGTATGTGTTACATAGTGTTGTTGAAATCTGGAAGTGTAGTACACTTTGAATATTTAATTCTCCCTGCTGTTGTAAGAAGACTCACAAAATTCAGTCTGAGGAGCAGAAAACAAGGTATTGACTTACAAAACCTGATAAAACAGCATAGGCAGCAGGAGTGTGGGACTGTGAAGGAACTGATGAAAAAATTTGGTATCCTTGCTGTCTGTAAAGAAGTGTTGCCTACTGTGCGAAGGTGAGCAGAGAGAAAGAGAGAGAGAGAGAGAGAGAGAGAGGGAGCACTTAAGCACGTCTTTCTCTGTGCACAAGCACCTCTGACCCGTGCTTCTTTATTTCTGGCAGCTTGTTTGTGTTTGGTCCCTGTGCTGTCCTTGCTCACAGAATTGACCTGAAGAGTCCAAAGCTGCTGTAAGCGCTGTGTGCTCTCTGATAAGAGCCTCTCACTCTTCATTTCTCTCTCTCTCTCTTTATAATGGCAGCTTCGAAGCAGACTTCACCCTTTTCATACAGTCCTTTCATTCAGAGCTCCTCTCAGCGTGATTTTTAACCTCAATGAGGTGAGTCTTAGGGTTCACCGATTGCTTCTTTAATATAAATAACATACGCAAGTGTTGGTAGATGAGTTTAGGCACCAGGGTTGGGCAAAATTCAGTATTTATGAATGTAAATGTAATTGGCCACGCCCCGCAGGTTGTTGGACTGGAATTTTATTCAGAATGTCAGGAAGAGAAGCTGTAACAGTATATTAAAAAATTGCATCTTTATTTTGGAGTAATTTTGTCTGTTTATTCACTGTTATTTATCTGTTAAATTTTTTCCTTATCAAATTGATGTAGACCATTTTAAAAACTGTCAAAACAAGTAACAGACATGAATTTTCCAGAGACAGATTTTATTTTTGACACTACAAAACATCCAGCACATTGTTTTAACTTTCTAAAGCAAACATAAACATCTAAATTAAAAGAAAAATTCTGGGGAATGATGTTCTTCCACCATGGTCCATACAATTAAAGTTTATCTAAACGTTTGTGAGTAATGGAAAACAGGGGAAATGTTTAGGAAACCTGTTTCCCAACAGTTATTATTTTGGCAATTTGGTGCCGCTGGTTGCACAGGAATCATTTACAGCAACTGTCAAAATGAACAGCACCCATTTCAGATTTCATAAAGATGTGCAACCTAATTCATAAACCTATTATTTAATGGAATTCCACCAAAACATGAGAAGAAACCACCTGCTGTGATATTGCTCGCCTTCATTCGAGCTTTGTGATGTAATCTACGCTCCACAGAAATCTATTGCAGCATTTTGAGAAGCTGCCAGATTCCATGTGCGCTCGTTCTCAGATTGAACTGGTGCCAATTGACGATGACAACCTAAAGCTGCGCTTCCTGCTGGGTTGCGCGTGTTCATGTGGAGATGTTTACTAGTTTCCATCATCAGTCGTGGTGAGAGAGTAAAACACCTGTCATTCCCCTCCACACCCCGGGTCACATCTGTTTTCCCTTAAGACTGTGGAGCGCCTGCTTCAGGCTCCAGGGAGATCTGTGGTTTTCCTGTGCAATGTGTTCTCCTCTTAAGTAACAACTTCCCAGTGACTAAATAAGAAAGTAGCACATGGTCCACTGCTGCACCCTGTCTGCGGACTTAATATGTTTAATATGTTTGTCATTTGGGTCCATATGTTTAAAAGTGGATGTAGATGGTGCTCAGCATATAGATGTCGATGCTGTAATTCTGTGCAACACCGGTCTCACCATCAGACATCACACCCGCAGTTAATTTATGGGATGATGGTTGCACGTCCCACAAACATCTGGAAAGCACTTTTCAGCATACAGGACTGTTTAAGAGTTGTGTGAGCCGAGTTGCCCGAGTTTGCCAGGTAAGTAAAAACAGATCTTTGAAAGAAATTTAGCTTTGTTTGAGGCAAAAGAAGTTTGAGACATGTAGAAGTTTACTAGATGTCCATAAGCAGAACCGTATTCTGCTTGTCTTGCCCTTATAGGGCACCAATTTATCTAAATGTGATTGGTCAATTTATATGTCAGTCAGATGGGCTCTGCCTAATTAGGCTGTTCCTGGCCAGAATAAAGTGCAGTGTGGACCATACCACAACAAATTACCAGTGTGATTCAGTGTCAACAGAAATGAGCTGATTGGCTGACTGCTATTGTGTGCTCGGAGTACCTGATGTTTTGAGAAGAGCGTATTAAAGTGATACAGTCTGTCTGTCAACAAAGCACTGAGGCTTGACTAGCCAACATTTAATTACACTGAATTATTTAATCAGTGCCACACGGAATCTATTAATCAAACTGCATCGCTTGAAGAGTCCAGTAATGGCATTTTTCTGAGTGAGGGTGAATGAAAAAAAATGCATGACTCATTAGAGTAAGCGACAGGAAGAAGCATCTTAATTTGTGTCCAAGTCTTTCTACTGTTTAAATGTTTAATATACTAATCATATATGTGCTGTCACTTAAAAATAAAATCCAAATATTAACTATTAAATATAGCCCAAATATGTATGCAGTGTACTTATACAGTAAAGTATGGTTAAATGGGCTACATTCAAAACAATACAAAAACATGACCCAAATTCACCAGAAATCACCATATAGGTAGTATGAAGGAATAGTGACTCAACCAAGCTCAGTGTGTGTGTGTTTGTGTGTGTGTTTGTACCTGTGTTGTCATTCTGAGAGAAGCGCAGAGGCCATAGATTGTTTTATTTCAAGCGCTGGTGAGGCACAATAGCGGGTTGTGAATGCAGATGGCTGACTCCACAGGCATCTAAACCAGCAGAAAGAGAAGAGACTCGGTTCAATCTCCCAGCCAAAAAAAGAAGAAAAAAACAGATTGCTGTTGCCAGGGTCGACAGCAATTTCACCAGCCTGAACAGCACAGAATCTCCTGATCTCTGAGCTCCAGCGCCTGACTGACGCGCACACACACATAACATCTGTCTACCCACAGAGACACGACCTGCTCTTAATGTGTTTACTAAAATCAGAGAATGAGGAGGCGGTTTATTTATTTATTTTGTATTTATTGCGACTTTTTCAAGTATTTCTTGGTATTGCATGTGAATGCAGAGATTATTGAGTATTCTATAAAGATGTGCATAGTATCTTATTTTTGTGCACTGTAGTATGTAAGTGGCACTTTAAATAGTTTGTGAGGTCATTGAAAAAAATGTCAAAAACAAGTATTAAAGCAGAATGGAACATTTCTGTTATCATTCCATCGGCAGTGTATTGCTTTTGATTATAACCGAATAAAATAAAGGAGAACATTAAATTTCTTTTGCCTTTAATATTTGTACTCCATGGAGACCAGTATCTACAAATTGCATTATAAACGCTACCCTGTACTAAGGGCATTGTGCAAAAGAATAAGATAGCGGTTAAATTTCGCACTCCGCAACATTTCCATCAAATTTACAATTTAAAAGCAATAAAAATGCATTTATATGTGGGAGAAAAAGACTCTGAGCTATTATCACAAAGTGTAATGAAAAAAAATGATGAAGTATTGCCATTCTAATGGAGTGCGACACCTCATCTAGGAATCACACCACGGCGAGAGGGAGAGCACCTATTTTCACCGTACAATTTTTTTTCCCATTCTAACTCATCAATCTGGGTTATGCAAATGACGCCTTAATTCAGTTAGGTAAAGCCATGTAGGAGAATAGCCCTACAATCTTGTTTACTTTAATGAAGAATGTTTTCAGCACAGTATGCCATTGATGGGGCATATTAAGTCATGCTAGTTCATTAAATGGGGACGAGTGCTGGCACCAAACTAAAATGCTCTAAATTTCACACGCACACAGCAGCTAAGCAGAATGTTAGCTAAGATTCTGTAGTGAATAGGGCTACCAACCAGCAGAGGAAAATAAAGGAAACTCTCAATTTCTTTATATTTCATAACAAAGTAAATGTTGGGTTGAGTGGCAACTGACCACGTTGTAATCAAAAGCAAAATGCTACACAATCAGTGTCTGTTTACAGCTACTGATACACATATGTGTGTTTGGCTCAATTAAGTGTTTAAATCCATTGCAGACACAATCACTTTAATTTTGGCTAAGTGATTTTACATTACAAAAATAAATGCATGTTAATCTCATACTACACCATGACACTATTACACACATAGCTTCTACATAATTCTGCAAATTAAAACACTAACGTGACACACATCATTTAAAATATATATTTAAATATATATTTAAAAATGTATTCATATTTCAAGATGAACATAGTCAGAGCACAGATCCAGTAAAAAAACTGCAACCATATAATGTACTCAAATTGGTCTTTATATATTTTACTATTTACAATATTTAAAAAAAACCTGATTAACAAGTTTAAACAAAAGCACAAAAAAAAAAACTTTCATCACTGTCAACTGTAGCATCTGTGTAACTTAGCAACAGGTAACATATAGAAACTTTTCACGTGAGCAATGAGAGATGTTTCGCATTACATTTAGCATCGTCTGCGTGTTTTTTATTTTAATCTGTGACAATTAACAATGACACGTATACGCAAAACTATTTTCAAATGCAATAAAATCATTTGAGATGTAAGACACTTAAATATTGAACTGCCTCTTGTTCTCTTAAATACAGGCAGGCGGAAATATCTATCTATATCTTTCTCAATGGAAGTATCTTGTGTCAGGTTGTTTTAAAAATTGATATTTCTGATGCCAGAATGTGGACCTTTGTATTTTGAGAGAGAATAACCCAGACTTAAAACATTAAGAGGTGCGATCACATCAGTTCTTATTCAGCTCCTCTGAAATTGCTCAGTAAACACACATATATACAGCACTTACATAAATATGCATTGCTGAAGAAAAACTAACTTGAAAGGATTTGCACAAGGGAGGCTTTCCAGGAGGGCCATACGGTGACACTTAACATCCTAAAAATGGCAGTGGAGCTAAAGCTTTCAGTTAGGTGGCAATTAGAATGACCGCTGAACCCCCACCCCCCACCTCCACCCCTTGAATCCCCCTCTCAATCTATGCTCAGCGTGAGAAGAATAATTGCTATACACCACACTGCAATTTCTGAGCACATTACACCATGTTATGTGCTTCTAGTCCATATTCTTTTTTCTTTTCTTTCATTTCCTTCATTCTTCAGCTTTCTGGTAATATCCAGCGACGGTCATTTTTTTCCCTTCATGACACTTTGGCAAATGTCCCTTTCTCTCTCCGCAGGGGCCGTTGAAGAGGCCCTTAGATGGCCCCGCTCCACCCAACGCATTCACACTTCACTTGTCAAGTGAAAGGCCAATCATCATCTGTGTCTGATGGCCCCCGGCACAAGCTCTCCATTCCTTCCCTCTGTCTGCCTGACAGGTACCTGCTTTTTCAGTGATTCATCATCCATAGGATGGGCTTCATCCCTCATTGAAGTGGCAGTTTGCGGATGGCTGGGCAGTGTGAAAGAGAGCCGAGAGAGTAAGACAGGCAGGTGAATGGACTGCAGGGTCACTGCTCCAGGTGCCGAAGGCTGACTGTTGTGCATCATTACAGCTGGGCAGAGGGAGATGGACTTATGCTTTCCATCACAGGTATGTTTGCTCCTACTACACACACGCACTTTCAAACTGCCCCTTTATCTCACACAGACACATCTACATGCACATCCTGATTTTGATTTTTTGAAGTCCTAGATGTCCTGAGACCAATATTTTTATGATGACCCTGGGACAACAACTGCCTCAGCCAATCAAAGTTTATGACATCATCACTATGTGTTGATAACAGTAAGGTCATCATATTCATATATAACAATAAATCAGTGATGACTTGAGGTCAACATATTCCTATGGATCTCGCAGCGAATCGCAGTAGTGTGTTAAATATTGTCTGTTGGTGGACCAGGCTGAATGGTCCGTGTGGCACGCAAACTAGCGCCGTTTTGTTCCGCATTTCCGGCGTTCGTTTTTGAATGCAACTGGACGCGACGCAACAGAAATTGTCAGTGGCACAGTATATGCTAACGACAGAAATATTAGGAAATTTTGCGGTGGCGACAGAGCGCTAATAAACCTGCAAAAAATAAGCTCACAAAAGGCCACTATTTAATCACAGCCCTTTGAAAGCAAGGCACACTAAAAAAAAATCAATTTCAAAGCTTATTAGATTGTCTTAACTGGAGCCAGAAAGTTAACATCGGTCTAGGCTGAACGGCTAATTAGTCTAACTTAACTAACTAAACTAATGTTAAAACGTGGTGAAAAAAAACGCAAATCTAAAAAGTAATATGAATGTTACTGTCACTAATATACTGCTGAAATTGATAGGAGAAATTAAAAAGCTATTGTTCTACCTTTCCAATTGCGCTGTTGGTATAATGGTGCAGGGGCAATGTTTCTTTTCTTTTTTTAATTTGTGAGGGGCATTACTGTTTTTTGTTGTTCGACTCTGCTGGGGGGCACATAGTGATGATGTCATAAATTTTGATTGGCTGAGGCAGTTGTTGTCCCAGGGTCATCATAAAAAATATTGGTCTCAGGACAGCTAGGACCTGGCAAAATCAGGATGTGCCATGTGGCACGGGTACGAATGAATTTTAGCATTAACATTTTCTCTGGCGTAGAAGATTGTAACCACTAGACCATCACAGCAGGTCTTTGTGAGGACAGGGTGGTGCTTATATCTATCAGAGTCGCTGTGACTAAAGTGCTGAAAAGAAACAGATACTGGGATTTTTTAAAACTGTAGTTTACCTCCGAAAATGTGCCGACAATTCTGCAGAGACCGTTGAAGCACTTGATCTGTGTAAAGTAACTTACCTCTTTGCACTTTTCTCATCTACAAGAGCTGTAATATTGGCTATATTGAAGCTGTCATCCAACAAACTATAAACTATAAGCCTATTTAGCGCTATTGACATCACACAGGAATAATGGCATTGCAGTACTTGTGTGACCAGTAGGGAAATGGAAAGAAGTTGGAAAACTGTTGCATGTGTAAATTGCTGACTGGAATGTTATTGCAATCAAGCAGACTGCATGTGTGAAAGGGCTATTGTCTTTCCAGTAAATAAGCCTTCTTCTCAAAACACTGCTCTGTTTATCTGGCACATTTAATGCTACACTGCTGTCTGCTTTAATTATTTAAAAAAGTTTATTCACATTTTCTATTCATAACTGCAGCAGTTATTCATTAAAACAGTTAAACGGTTAAGCATTGAACAGTTCATTCTGAGGTAAATAAATAAAATGATAACATTATTAAAGGCTGTTTAATTTATGTGAATTCATCAGGTACATTTTAATAAACAAAGTATGGCTGAAGCCACTTAAGATAGCTGTGTGGAATCACTTGACATGACCTTTATAAGTAAATCTAACATTTTATTTTTTTCTGTGTGTATATTTCACTCAGTCATCTGTCGTGCAGACGCCACGCGTCTGAGAGCCGGGCCCCATGTTGATGATGTGCGCAGAGACCCCATGCTGAGAGAAGTGCTTGAAGGCTTGAGTTTTTCTTGTGGTTACAATTATCCCAAGCCACAACAGAACAAACAGCACCGGCAGCGCTTCATATTGTCTTTGTGGCATTCTAAACATTTCAATCACCTCTTGATTTTCTTCTGTTTTGACCGCTGCATCAAAATCCATCTCCATTTGATAATTACCCAGCCTTCCCGAATGAAAGGCCCGTGAGTGAGAGAGAGAGAGAGACGATGCGACTCTTTATTGTCTCTGTGTGATTGGGTGGCATCTCATTGGCTGAGCGTAGCTTCAGAGGTGTGAAATGGTGGAGTGCTAGCCGCGGGGCAGCTTCAGTCTCATCACTTCCAGCATCCTGCTGTGGCCACCAACATTAACTTCACAACACACTGAGGGTAATCAGACGCCCGAGAGACGAGAAAGAGAAATAATTACCATGGGTGATTTCCATAACTGTCTCCAGGAACAGATATCTACTCTGAATCTAATCAAAAGTTAATCTGGTAGGAGACAGTCAATGTAGCGTGACAAAAAGATTTGTCAGTGAAGATGCCTTTGTGCTGAGTTTTGCCTTTCGCTGTAGATTGCTTCACACTGTGGCCCTTCAATCCTTGTGCTGCGTGAATGAAAAGAGGTCAAGAGCGGTTACGAGATCAAACTTCTGGTGTTGAAGCACTACATTGGAGTGTTTACAGAGGCTTTTTCACAAGGAGACTTGTGAACATCTATAACACAATGGTGCAATGAGTACACATGGCTGAGTCTAGCCATTAATGCATCTGCATGAACATGTGAAGGTAAATACTCAACCAACTAAACAAATGGTGCAACCAGACATTTTAGATGCAAAAGATGCAACAATCAACTCTATAAAGAAAAACAACTTCCTTCCATTCCTGTAGATCAACTAGTAGAGCAAGCATTTTTACTAGCACTAGTAAATTCCAAGGTCACAGCTTTGAATCCCTATAAACACACATGTTGATTAAAAATATAGCTTAAATTCCCCGTAAGGTGCTTTGAATAAAACTGCCTGCCAAATGCATTAAATGTTATTGTATTAGAAACACTGATGCCTTTTACAGGCCACTTACAGGTAGTCCTGATACTCTTTACTTTGTGGCGATGCATTTTTGACATCAAGATAAACAATCAAATGATTTTGTGTCAGTGCCACCACAAAAAAATCCATCCAAAACATCCAGCGTTTTCATATTTAACAAAAATCTATAAGTAAAAGCACTGAAGCTATAACTCAAAGGCAAACACATTGACAGCTCAATCTTTCTGTTTGTTCCACATGAAACTTACTCAGAGCGGTGGATTGGACAAATGGAGTCATCTGCAGACTAGTGAGGTGAGTGTAATTTGTTTGCCAGGCTGTAATATTCTGTTTCTCCACAGGTTAAAACACAATTACTTCCTTGCAAACACAAGCAGATTAAATAAGCCATGTTTGTCCCTCCTGCCATCTGCTCCATGCAAACTCATGCAGCTACATGATGGAGCCTGTGATTTGATGCTGTATGGAGAGTGTCACCTGTCTTTTAACCTCACCTGTCTTTCTGTCTCTCCTATCTCTCACTTTCTATGTTTCTCTACCACATCTCATTGTGTCAATGGTACTTTCAGTCTGTGCTTTTAAAACTAAAGGTTCTTCAGGGGTTCTTAGCAGCAAAGCTAAGAATCCTTTCCCAATCACAATATGTATTGGGTTACAGCTTTATATATTATTACTACAGTATGTACAGTAGGGTTGGAATTTGAGAGACCACTAGAAAATTCCTTGGTTTCCCTTTTTCCCTTTTTCCTTGGTTTCCCTTTTTTTTCCCCAATTTAAAWTKTTTTCCATTGYAAATGGTAAYGTCAACATTATGTGTAAATAATTGAGTAGAAAAGTACGAGTTTGGTATGACTCCATTTTGCATTTGTGTACAACCTGATCTTTTAATGAATGATAAATTCTCAAAACCTCCATGTTACCGGTTTAAATGACTCAGATTCAAATTGGCATCTTAAATACAAATACTAAGATGATTTAAAAAGTTTTCTTTCTATATCCATCAAGATTTTGCAACACCTAATAAAAAATTATGCTTAAACTGACATCCCCTCTTTAACCTCTCATAATTCTTCTTTAAAATACAGTAAAAGCCATATTTTACATATATTTAATCTAATCTAATTATGATTGTGATATTTATCTTTGTTAATCAGTCTCATCAGGTATTCACTCATGATTAAAAGACAGCGCAGTGTGCAGGATAACCGAGCATGCTGGGATACTGTTGTCTCATCAGAATGAACATGTTTGCTCGTCAGAACTCCAGTGGCTTCCCAAATCCTTGGTGTACATGCCTGCAAAAGCTAGCCCTTCATTTTCCAAATTATGCCACGAACTGCCTCTCGTACATGATGAAATTAAATAAATACAATATGCAAAAGCATGCCTAAGCTAATTAAAACAGGCAGAATCACAGTGAGTAAGACACACAATTAATCAGAGGCTAGAGGCGGGAGGAGTAGGGCAAAGATGTGTTTTCCTCTCGGTTCCTCTCTGGTATGTTCAAACTGCTACTAAAAAAGAGAATTTTATAAGCAAGACAGAAATAGTTCGGAGGGTTTATTTTTGTATTATACATGTTAACATTAATAAATCTAATAGGTGGAATATTGAATATATAGGTGTCATTAAAATAATAGAAGATTTGTAATTTTCACACAATCTCTGCATTTATAATGTTGCCTGATCATTTTTGGAAAGTTGTATTGCTCCCAAAAAGTAAGATATAAAAATGGATAAATGCATTTGTATTATTGTACAAGGTATAACACCAATGCTGTTTCAAGCAAAATATATATAAAAAGTAATCTGTTTAAAAAAAGATTAAAAGTCATTTTTAAAAATGACCCAAAAATTAAGAGATAAATAGGAGAAAAGTTCTAGCATGTTTTATTTCAATATACTGCTTGCTTTGTTTATCATCTCATTAGGTGTTAAAGGTATATTTACAATTCAAAGGGATTTTTTAACAATGCACTTATTTGGTCTCTGTATTGCAGGCATAATCAGAACAATGTCAAAGTTATATGACAGATGTATGTATGTCCTTTCTCTGTCATTTTTAGTTGTTTTAACGTTACCCAGAATTCAATCTGTTGCCTGTTAAAAGGTTGTGTTCTCTATCCTCACAAGAGAATAAAGATGTAAGTGTGTGCTCAGCTGTAATTTCATTTTCCTTTCACTTGTTTGTTTCTTTCTACTTGTCAGCCCAAGACTTGAGACCACAGCGATGACACCCCACCCCACCTCACCTCTCATCTGCTGTGAATCTCTCTGCTGGCACTACAGCATGCGCTGATGAACCACATGGAGCTGCCAATCTCCAGCGTCATCAACATGCTCTCCCACTGTCTGCCTTTGTCCTACTGTTTGCTTTACTTTCACACACATGCAAAACTCCCTCTGCTGTGATCCACATGTGCGAAAAACAACAAGGTCATAAAAAAAAATGACAGAACGGTCATTTACAAGAGTTTTGACATGACTGTTCTTAAAAGAACAAGACTCAAGGCTAACCAAGCAAGAATTTGATTATCATACACTCTCACCGCATTCATTTGTATTGCAAAGGGCACATCAACATTCCAGAAAAAGAGATGCAGACATGCTAAATGCCTAATGGTCCCATAATTCATAGGCTTCAATGATGTGCAGCAAAGCAGGACTGATTTATTGAAAGCTCCAGAGAACAAGCATGTTGGGTTTGTGCTGGTGAACTCCATCATTTTGTTATGGGTGAGGCTATGAATAGACCCACACTGAGCTGATGGTCAAATAAAGCTCCTGTCGCATTGTTTGGCTGGACTCTACAAATTGAATAAATCAAGGGTGACTGCACTTATTAACCTCTGTTCCTCCTGCTGAATGTTGCAATCCAGCCCGTGAAATTCGTAATGAAAGGAAGACTGTGGAGGAAAATACTTTTAAATCTGAAAATCTGACAGACAAAATATTAACTTTTACATATTTACATCTCATGTAGTGTCAGTAATCTAAAGAGACAGGAAGTGGGCAATAGAGGAATATTCTTCACGTATTATATGACTGGATGGACATAAAATAAAAACTTAAAAGCACTGCAAAGTGTTGCAAAAACTACCCAGAATGCAAAGCATCCTCTGTGTCATCTTTCCACAAAACTAACTCACAAAGTTGATTTCATCTTTATTCAAAGTCATTTCAACGTGATTTGGGAGGTAACGGTATCTTAAGTGGATTATAATGGCACTGAGTCACTGTTTTCCGAAGCAACACTAAGAAAGTCCAAACCAGGAAGTCATTGCAAAAACAATTAAATCCTCCCATCAATATAGCCCTTTTGTTTTTGCACTTCACAGCACCACATTGCAATTCTGATAATCTCTACAAAGCCTTCTTTCCTTCCCTGTATCTCTCAAATCCCCACTGTCACAACTCACAGCTGCTTATCGGTTTGTCTTCAGTGTCTTCATGCCAGTTAAGGGGAAAACTGGGAATCTATTAACTTTTATTTTGTATTTACATCTCATGTAGTGTCACTAATCTAAAGAGACAGAAAGTGAGCAATAGAGGAAACTTGGCTACTTCGCACATAATATATGATCGGATGGACATAAAATATTAAAAACTTGAAAGTGTAATTTTGTGCAAAATGGTTAATTACAAATGCTAAAAATATACACGTTTTAAATAAACACTAAACAGAGCAGGGCCCAAAAGTCTAAAACCACTTTGAAACGAGATTTAAAGTATAATTTAAGCCTAGATATCAACAGACATTTTTAGGACTTTTAATTAAAACTTGTGGAGAGAAAAATATTTAAATTGTTTAAAAAGTGTTTTATTGCTTTAATTGAAGCAAACAAGATGGTCTTTGGAACATTTTAATATTCTGTTCATGCTAATTTGACTGCATGCTGTCATTGAAACAAAAAGGGGGGCATACCAAATAAAAAGAAATTTAAAAATTCATGTTTAGTTTTTATATTTAAATTTTCACACACATTATTATGATGATAATATAATGTGTAAAAGAAATTTCCAAACAACACATATCACTAGTGATCTCAGACTTTTGGGCCTTATATTTGTGAAATATTTCACAGAATATTTTTTCATTCCTTTTCATTCAAAATATCTTTGAATACTTTATCTACTGTACATACTCAGGAGGGCCTGTTAAACAAATAAGTTCTACCTCACAATCCTTTCTGAGAGATGCCACCTTTTTAAAAAAAAGACCTTGGCTGGCTTTCCTCTTTTTGTTAGAAATTAATTGGAATCTGCTTCTTTCTCCCATTAATTTGTGTAGGAACTTCAATGCAAGAAACAAGAGAGTGTTTATATTGGCTGGGTGAAGGAGGTGACAGACTTCAGACTATGACTAGCATGAAATGTTTTCAAGCAATCTTTAAACCATGTCTTCTGTTTCAGCACACACAAACTAAAGACTTAATTTGTTATAGTGCAGTGGCAAATGCCAAGCTTGAAAAAGGAAGGAGAAAAAAAACTGCAAATTTAGTTTCCATGAAAGCACTGCTGTGGAGTCGGTGAATGGAGGCATTAGACAAACGTTTCTTAATAGGCTTTTCAGCTGGAGTTCTCATAATAGCTGCTGAATTTCATTGGCATTGTCAATTAGCAAACTTTTTTCTACTCCTTTTAAGCATTCAATTGACCAAATGAAACTGAGCCAGGCAGCACAAAAGCAAAGCCTTTTATCACACCTCTAGCTGAAAACAGCTCCACTATAGAGCAACTTTGGCGTTCTCCCATTTCTGAGGAAACAGATGAGGAAAAAATGGGCGCTCATGTAACTTCTTAAAGTTGAAGTCGGTTCTGACGTCAAAGGCGGTCTCTTGGGCAGATTAGTTCTTCCTTTCTGTCAGGCATCTAGAGGGATGAGTCCGGCTCGAATTTCTGTCTGTTGTTCCGCAAATGTGGTCACTTTTCCTTTGTGTGTTAATCCATGGATGAAGAATACAGTGGTGTTCGGAGTGACAAAATGGACATCATTACATCTCTCATTATTATTCTCCCTCATTTAGTACTTTGAAAATGATTCAATTAAAATGGTAAGGTCCATTGTCGCCAGCTACTGTATAAATGTCTTTATCAGACATTTTTTTCTGGCACTGACATTAAGCAGTGCGCATCATTTTGTTGATGAACTGCATATTTTGCTATTCAAAATGGTTCAATATTTATAATTTTTCACCCGTGAAGAGACAGTAAGAAATGTATTTAGTCACCATATGCATAGGGATTACATACACCTGCATTTTTAAATGAGAGCCTACTCATCATCCACTGACATTCAAAATAAAATATCTTGGCTTTCCTGATGAAATGCTCCTCCCACTTGCCAGTCCAAAATGAGTTAAAGGCTTTCACACCGATACCCCCCAAAAAACGGCCCACAGTTTCTGACCCAACGCCGATCAAGGAGCTGCACATGCACTCAAACTTTCTGGAGAAGCACCTGCAGTCAGTCTGGAGGAACTTTTTATGCACCTCATGCGGCGCGGCTGCAGATTGAAAGGGGAAGTAAAGAAAAGAGGCGGTATGAGATTGGTGTTCACCCCTGAGTGAGACTAATGCATTTTGTCCCAGAGCACAGCTACCGTCGAGTGTGTGAAAACTGCCAGGTCAGAACTGCAAAGTGTTGCAAAAACTACCCAGAATGCAAAGCGTACTCTGTGTCATCATTTCCACAAAACCAACTCGCAAAGTTGATTTCATCTTTATTCAAAGTCATTTCAACGTGATTTGGGATGTAACGGTATCTTAAGTAGATTATAATGGCATTGAGTCACTGTTTTCCGAAGCAACGCTAAGATAGTCCAAACCAGGAAGTCATTGCAAAAACGTCTAAATCCTCCCGTCAATACAGCCCTTTTGTTTTTGCACTTCATAGCACCACATTGCAATTCTGATAATCTCTACAAAGCCTTCTTTCCTTCCCTGTATCTCTCAAATCCCCACTGTCACAACTCACAGCTGTTTCCCAATATGTCTTCAATGTCTCCATGCCAGCTGAGGGCAACACTGGAAATCTCAACCCTCGAGTAATACCAAGCAGGTGCTGTTTTGTATCTGTATGTGTTTGTGTGCTGGGTAAAGACCCAGCTGGCCACCAGTTCTCAAGCCTCTGCCCAGCCTTACGCCAGTGATAAAAGGGCCGTTTGAGCTCCTGGGAGTGCTAAGTGTCTTGTCAGCCATTGAAGCTCTAATGGGCTCCTACCATCACACTCAGCATTCATGGCCAGCCATTATGGAGGGGCGAAACCAATCGTTTTACTCTGCCTGTTGCAGTAAAGAAAGCTGGAGAAGCCTGTTGAAAGCCAATCGTATGCCAGCAG
Source organism: Botia almorhae (assembly GCA_036877575.1). Lineage (NCBI taxonomy): Eukaryota > Metazoa > Chordata > Actinopteri > Cypriniformes > Botiidae > Botia > Botia almorhae. The sequence continues at coordinate 5,872 of JAZGTJ010006152.1, read as the reverse complement.
CTGTGTAGTTTCTGAGCTGTCCTTGGGTGGAGCGGCCACCTGGTCTTTCTCTCTGGCTTTCTCTTTCCCTCGCTCTCTTTTTCTCTGTTGCATTGACTTAATCTTTCTTACTCATTCTTTTGCTTGTTCCATTTTTGTCCTTGATTCATTTGCCAGATGTGATTCTTGCAGACACGGTGGCTTTACATTCTTTTGTTCTTACAATGGTTGTCTGTCACTGCGTTTAATATGCAACACATTCAGATAACATCGACTATCAACATCTTAATATTGACTGACTATATTGTAAAGGTAGTTATGACTAAAGAACGTTGTTAGCTGCATGGTGTCTGTGACTTTTATTTACAATATATCACTGGATCAGGTGCCATATTATATAAATAAATAGGTATTATGTTTCTCGCAAAAAATATTTATTGTGCCAGAATTCATTGCTCTTTGAGTTTTTAAATGTCAATGTAGAAAGATGTGTAACAACGAGATGTTATGAAAATTACCAGCAAGAGCTCATGGGGACTAAGGTTTTAGAATGGCTGAATGTATTAACCAATCAGAATCCAGGACTAGAGCTGTTTCACAATTACCAATATACACAATGTATACATAAGGCTGTGCAATTAAACTAAGACAGAGACTCAGAAATAATACATATGTAGCATGAGCTAAAGGATAGTATTGTACTTTTGCGGCAATGCTCCAAAAGCTTTTTCAGCTCTGGCAATATTTAGTCACTTAATAATTCACAGACTCTTTGTAGAAATAATACAACAGCGGTAACATTTGTCATGTGAACATAAGCAAGAGTGTTTAGGCAGAGCCACTTAAACCCAACTCGATGCAATTTTAATGTCTACCTAGTCGAGATGCATCAAGCCGTCTGCTCGCTAAAAGTCTCCATCTCTCTTGCTTGCTCAGTGTGAGTGAATGGTTAAGTAAGCCTGTCTGAGTCTATGTCATGTGGAAAGAAGCTCTTAGTGGTCCTTTTGAAATCTCATTGGTTCCTGCATGCCTCCATTTGAGTCACTCTTCGCTCACGAAGGCAATTAGTGCAAATGTCTCTGTATGGACGTTTCACTGCATTGCTCTGGCTCTTAATGTCACGTCTGGTTCAAAGGCCTGACAATGTCACATATATTACCTTTAGGGGCCACCCGATTCCCTTAAGGTAATGCTGAATCTGTAATTAAGGGCTCAAGGAACTAAAATGCAGGGGTGAATTCACTACTGTTTTGCACAATGCAAGCACCTGTGCCATCTTTACAAAGTACCTGCAACCCAGTTTAACCAGTTTTTAAATAGTGCAAAAAAGTGCTGTGCCACATTTAAGTCGTTTCTTCAATTTCTTCAATTCTTCAATTTCTTAAAATTACTATACACTTATTTCTGACATTTACTCTTCTCATACAGCTTGACACAAAGGATTCTGGGTAGTTAAAATCCCCTGCCGAGTTTCATGCCTGAACATAAATTGAGCTTTGATTTGAAACAAGTACTTTAATTTAAACTAAAAAGTAATTTTGATCTGAACCCAATTCGTTTTCATTACACTAATAACAAGACAAAAAATGTACTAGGTCAGATAAATTTCTTTCAAGCAGTGACAATCCGAATGTGTTCCCTTCAACGCAGAGTAAAAAAGCACACGTTCAGTATTTCTAAAGAGCCAAATGGTGTGAGACAATATACTGGACAATGTCGATTTGGAAGTAATATCACTGAAATAATGTGATCAGTCGTGATTACGGTATTTTGTCTGAATTCATAAAAATCAATCTGCCTTTCTCCCAATATAATAAAGGCTTTTCGAAAGGCTCTACAAAGACTTCTAAAATCTCGAAGCTTGTGTGCACAGGCCCTTAGGTAAAATCAAGCAGTGTGGAGAGGACCGGTTTTAGGGACATATGCTAAGTCGCTCACAGCCCTTCATCAGCAGCACAATCCTCCAACAGAGACCCTATCAGCATCCCCATTAAAATTCAGCGTACTTGCACTAACCCGCTCAGGATACACTCAGCTAACTAGCTTGTCTGCCAAGTCCAACGCTCAGCCTCCATGATTTAAAAATAGAGCCCTTCTTTAATGCTTACATGAGTCACGGATACCATGCGTTTCATTCGCCCCAAAGCTAATTGGAGCTACGTGCCACAGAGAGATTCATGCGCTGGCACTGTCTCAAACTGTAATGCCTGCAATGACAGGGAGTTTATCTAGGCTTTGCATGAACTGCGGCGAGTGAAGTACATGTGTTTTTGTGGGAGGAAGGACAACAAAACCCAGTTAATTGTTTAATGTCGAGCAAAGCTCCAATAACTCAACATGTGCTGTTATTGGCAGACTGACAGATAACATAAGACAGCAGGCACAGAGGAAGTGTTGAGATGTCGGCCGCGTCACACACAACGAGAGGAGGAGCGAGAGACACAGACGGCAAAAGAGCAAGAGAAACTTTTCTTTAGAAACTCTGTAGACTCTAAGTCTGAGATTGCAGCATTTCTGAACAGGATAGATACATGGTGCTAAAACCATAAGGATATACTAGGGCTATCAACATTGTAAATTAAATCACAATTAATGACTCACAATTAAATGTAAGGACTTTCTTTTGTCAATGTTGTGATTCATGATTTACTGAATTTGCCTTGAAATTAATATACAGTTTCCTTTCAAAATATAGTGCATTCACTTTGATGCATTCTTAAGAGGTGATGTATATCTTTTTTATAAACTAKCCCGGTATAATATGAAGAATTAACTGCAAGTAAATGTATTGATTGGTTGATTCTCACTAAACACTGTTTGGCGCTTTTAAAACACTGCTCTGTTTGTCTTTATTAACCAGCATAACGTCAACCAATGGTGTGAATTTGGAAGCAGGCTTATAAGTCTGGCTGACCAATGACAGGCGAGGGGTGTGCTCAGGAAACCCGTTTTGAAACACTGGTGACAAAGAAATGTACATACTTCACCATAAAGGAAAACAAGGTATGTAAGACTTTTGCCACTAAGCCCACAGCAGTCCGCTGATGTTCTCATTAAAACTTTGAAATAATTTACCATATGTTTCACTCTTTATACCATTAATTCTGTGTTAGTATTCCATACACGATCGGTTATTTTGCAGTCTTTATAAAGAAGACAATATAGACATAAGCAGGTTTATTAGCCATGTGTCAAACGTGGCAAATGTTAAAGACATGAAACATATATAAATGCAAAAGCAGTGTTAGTATATACTCATAGTATTAACACTCCTGGCATTAAGGAGAAAGCAATATCAAAATTGCATTCAAAATTAAACAATGACCAAGCATGTGTTGTGCATGTGCAAGGCTCTTTATCTGTGTTATCATTTTTATGGGAAATTATGTTTGAACCCAAATACACAGGTTATAAAAACCACGCAGGGGGCTAATTAAGGTAAATAGACTCCATAAATGTGTGCTGAGTATCTGCTAAGGGGTGGGCAGGTGGCTTCAGCCCCTATGAATAATGCATGTGTTCCGTGACTGTTTTATTGCAGAAGAATGCTATCCATCATGTGAGCAGTCATCAGCAGATGTAATATTTATGACACAATTTCTGCCAGAACATAAATGTGTTCATTGAACACAGGCTGGTGATAACAGAGTGATGGGCATCACAATGCCAGTAGTCACATGCCACATCACCTGTGCATGTTATTTTTAATCACTGTGTGAAAATAATGAACAGACTAAGCCAGAAACTTGCCAGCAGTGTTCCGACACCTTCTAGGTAGGAAAGTGTTTCAAATGTCTAAAATGCTTCGGCTGAAAACACGAATTTTAATTAGCTTTAATTTGGTCATTCCAATTAATTAGAACCCTCCACAATTCATCAGCTTTAAAGTGAAAATTACATCATCACCTGCCCAAACTCTATAAATCTGTTACCATGACATTATCAAAGGAGCTATTATCTCTATAACTATAATTATTAGCTCTTTTCCATACAATAAAAATGTGTGGAGATCAATAGCTGTCATGTTCAGTGAAACTCTATTGAAAAGCTTTACCACTAGATTAACGCATATTTCTCTTATATAAAAAAGTTGTTTTTGTTGGTCATGTCTTATCTTGCTTATGGCACCAAATGAGCTAGGATTGCTGATGGCCCTCTTGGTGCTGGGATGCTATCCGATGTAAAATCCAATAAAATACCGCACAAGATATGATTAATTTTTGTGAAAATATTGCTGGGTCATAATACAGCTGGCAAATACTTTAAAATTGTATGTGTACATGAAGGCCATGGTTTAGCTTACACATTAACAGTTAAAAGAGAACAATAAACTGTCTGAATTGGTCTCTGTCTCTCTCTTTTTCCTCCATTGCTACTCTCAGCTTCCATTTATTGCTTCTTGTTAAAAGCCAAGGGCATTGCACTCTCTACACATCTCTCATACACACACACACACACACAAACCTGTGGCATTTCTATGAAATGCTCTATGAAAGAGTATAAAAGTATTAGAGGTGGAGAAAGAGAAAATACAGAACTCAAAATGCCTTCAGCGTGCTGACACCAGGCCCACGCACCTCCTCCTTTCTGCTTTCCCCAGAGGGGTCGAGGAGGGGAGGGCACACTGGGGTATCTACAGAAAAATCAGTCCCTAGTGGGCAATTATTCATGTGCAAGTAGTGTAGAGGTGCTGTCTGTGGGTGGTAGAGCACTGGGTAAATGCTAACCCTCTTAGGGAGTAGCACTCCATTAGAAGTGAATCCATCACCTGCAACGACCACTTTACAAAAGAGAGACCAGCAAGGCTATCACTGTCAATGTCACATCTCTCCCAGCTCACAACAAGCACAGCAGTAGACATGCGGTCCCCGGGGGGCCCTCGTTTGATGCTCCTCTAGCTTACCGTCTTGCTCTGTTCCACGGTTCTTTCTAAATGCAAAACTGTGTGCGTGAGTTGTTTGTAAAAGGTCTGTTAAGTGTACAATACAACACTGCTAATCCCTGAAATTAATAATTATTGACAAATCTGGCATCCATAGTACTGTGTGTAACTAATAGAAAACAACATTATGACACTGTAAAAAAAAATAGTAATTTAAATATTTATGGTGGAGAAACAGCTTCTGAACTGTTCAGAGCAATTGAGCAGAGCTGTTAATCTCAGGTTGCTTCAGGAGGATTGCCTGCGAAATAAATGTACTGTAAATCGCGTCGAATAAAAGCATCTACATAGTGACTACTTAATAAAAGTTCATTAATTCCACAGCTTCCTCTACAACCAATAGCAAACATCTAAATTCTAGACTCCTTTATTAAAAGCTAAATATATGCAGTGTTTATGTAACGTAGGAACAGTGAGCAAAAGCATATTTTATTAAGTATGTAACGTGTATGCTAGCAGCTGCCTGATCTGAGTGCTGTTTTGTGTTCGTTGGCTGGAGAAACTCCAGCCACAGTCTGTCAATAAAGTGAAGTTCTCCTCATGAACATTTCAGAAGCCTTCAGAACCTTTCTTTTCAGAGCCAGTTCTTTTCAGAAGCAGGCGGGCATGTCTCTATCCATATTTCATTCCACCCCAGCTCTCTCAAGCACAGGGAAATATTTCAACAGGCCGACTGGGACCAGAATGTCCTTTTACCTCAGTTCTACAGGCGATTAGCAGGGCAGAAGCCAGCGCGATATGTATTAAACTAATTAAATGTCTAAATCAAATCATTAGTCTGAGGCCTTTTTTATCCCCGCGCCTGAGGTAAAATGAGTTAATTTCTCACAGTGTTGTGCACCTGATTCGAGTCGCTTTGTTTCATAACCTAATGCTATGAAAGACATTGGCACTCCACCAGCGCTGCTTTTCTCTGCCACTTGACGCGGCGAGCCATTTGTATATAACACT
>JAZGTJ010006151.1:0-25671 GCA_036877575.1 Botia almorhae | reverse complement strand
CTTATTACCCTTTGCATTTGTTCTTGGGACAGCAATCTGTTCCTCTAGTTTATGAAGCTGTGGAAGAGTGATGAAGGAGACCTGTTGTGGGACACATATATATATCCTCAGGCAGGGAAGAGCACCAGAAGAGTGAGAAAAAACCTATTACCATCTCCACTGGAGGTGGGGGGAATATTGGATGGTGCTGACATACCACAGGAGAAGGAGGCCGGTCTGAACATTAATGACCACACTTAGATCCTTAGAGACCATCAGCTGATCTTTCAGCTGCTAAAGACTTGATCAGTCATTATAAAGTGTCACGCTCTGTCTTGTGTTTCCTTTATACGCCCTTGAGCGTTGAAGTTCTGTCCTTTTCCTTTCATTTCTGATAGCCTCAGGGAAACGTTACTTTTGGATTGGTGAGAAGTGAATGGTGTGTCTGTGAAGAGGTTTACCATCAGCTCTGTGATTACCCAGCATCTCATCATGACAGACAACCGTGACCAAGTCTGTAATTAAATATTCAATCACTGTAGAGCAGGTGTGGGTCTATAGCAACAACACGAAACGTCGCTCTTTTCCATACTGCTGTAAACTCGATTTACTTTTTAGCATTAATAGTGACCACTGATCTGAGGAGCTACACAATATCTGCAAATTTATTTGATGGATCAGTATGCTAAGCGGTACGTGCCGCAGAGCAGCACACTGTATTTACGGGTAAATAAAACACAGTATGTCTTTATGAAGACTCTGAAAATAATCCAAAGAAGCCCTGGTGTGTAAAATTGGATTGTGGAGAGGAACATATGTCAATATGCATGTATGGATGAACTCTGAATCCTGCAATCTCTGCACAACGCTGTCTCAACATGCATCCGATAACGCCAGTGTGGAAGATGAATGTTCAAAATGTCAGATATCCAGGTTCACAGTGACAACTTTTTTGTTTCTTTCCCTCGAGGCTCCACCATCAGTTTTTATGGCCCTGATATCTTTTGCAGAATACAGCACAAACTCCAAGAGAGACAAATGCGTCACCTTAGATAATCACATACACACTCTCGTCCTCCCTCTCCCTCTGGCAGAGCTCTGCGGCCGCTGCCACAGCTCCAAATCTTCTACACCTTTCTTCATCTACCCTAGGTGAACAAAAACATGTCCTATGAGCCCTACCGATAACATTTCTTGGTGATATGTGTTGTGTCTGCACTACAACAGCAGACATTCACGAATGTCCCCAGAATAACAGGGAACTCAATGTGCTTGTAGCTTTTGACTGTTTTGCTGTAGCTGATTATTTATCTACACAGGTAATCTTCCAAATTATATAACCATGACTTTATGCATTTGGCAAACCTTTTTATACAAAATGACATACATTTGAGTATACATTCTATCAGGCCATATATTCCTTGGGACTCAAACCAATAACCTTTGACAGTGCTAGCACAGTTATAAAGAACACAGTTCTATCTGACCATGTTTGTATTTCTTTTGATATGGTGATCTGTCCTCATTGAAAATAAAAGGTAATAAAGGTTCGAAAAATGACTGGCAAGTGTAAAGCACCACGAAGAGACACAACGGCAATACAGTGCATGAAAGGAGAATGCAGGAAACTGTGTTATGATAAACAAAATGAGAAATCTATTAATTTATAACGTCTAGACAGTCTTGATGTTTACCGTGTATAACTAAGCTAGACAAACCTTCTTCTCAAACATTATTAACAAGAACATCAACACCTTTCTTTGCTTCTGTTGACTACCACCAACTCAGGTTTACTTGTGAAGGGCTTTCTGCTCTCCATAAATAGGAGTTTGTCTTTTTTCCACAAAATGTGATTGGCACAACCTTGTGTAGCACAGAGGTCAGACAGCCCCACCATAACAACATAATATATTAGTCACCATGTCTCATTTTGATTACAAAACTCAAAACATCCACATACGGTCGTGACATGCTGCCCACATCATTCTTTAAAAATGTGTTGAAAATAACTACAGACCTATCTCAGATCAATTTGGTTACATATAGAATTATTGAGAAAATTGTCTTCAGTAAGCGGCACAATTTCCCTCAGCCAGCTATTTTTGATCAGTTTAGATTCTAAGCACACCACAGCACTGAGATGACCCTTATAAAGACACTTAATTATGTTTGCCTAAATACTGACCCAGGTAAAATATTACTGTTGGTACTGCAGTAGATCTTAAGGCAGCCTTTGACATTATTGACCACAATATACTCTGAGACAGATTGAAAAATTGAGCAGTACTCCGGGTCATCTGAGCGCAGCTGGTTTTGATGGTAATTAGAAGGCAAGGGTTACCATGTGAACATCAGTGAAGCTGAGTGGAACTCTATGACATGTATACATCCCCAGAGCTCAATCTCCTGTTCAAGCTGTATGCTGTGTTTCCACAAGGCCAAATAATCGACAACAACATTCCTAATGTTTATGCAGGTGACAACTAGATCTGGTTAGGTCTATCACGAAGTGACTACATGCCAGTGCATTGATAACAACCCAAACAACTATATAGGTTGTTTGTCAAGTACCTAAAATACAACCCATAGGAGTGTTTAACGCCAAGTTAGCACCCCTACCGACAGCAGGAGGCACCATAGAAACTTTTGCCTTAAATAAATAATATAACTGTAGAAATCAAAGCTTATTTCTCAAAAAGTTGGGGTTAATTCGGGGCTGGGTTAGGAAATCTTAAACTTGAAACACTCTAAAACAGTGAAACACTATTGTCTGTGTTTTTGAAGCTTCAAAAATTTGCTTTATAAAAGTAATCCATACCACTCCAGGGGGTTAATAACTGTCTTCTGAAGCGCAACAATACATATGTGAAAGAAGATGATTCATATTTTGAGCTTATTAAGTGAATAATGCATCACATGTCCATGTAAAGAAACGGATGAGAGTGCTAAAATCAAAAATGGAGGCACGTCGATAACTTGAATCTCATTGGTCCTTGTGTGTCTTGTAATAACTTTTCATATGTGTTTCGTCATGACATGTAAGAGAAATTCTAAGAGCTGTGCCTCTACATTTAAATGTATTGCTGTGATTTGTTTCTTTAAATGTATACATGACATATTGATCACTTAATAAGCTCAAAATATTGTTTTCTTTTACAAATGTATCGTTTCGGAAGATAATCTATTACTATTAACCTATTAGAGTTGCATGGATTACTTGCATGATGGGGGGATGCACGTAGCTCGATGGGTAGAGCATTGCGTTATAAAAGCGTAAAAGCGCAACCATCATGGATAAATGTGTACCTTGAATGCATTGTAAGTCACGTTCAAAAACATCTGCTTGTTTTGGAGGACAGTCTCATTGATAATATTAACAGCTGGATTTGTTACTGTGTTCTTTCATAAAATAAAAACACAAAAGAGGTCATTTGGCAATAATCATTAATAACTAGCAGAGTGGACTACAGTAGTAAACATCATAGACTGCAGTGCTGCTACTAGAATTTTGAACAGAACCAAAAGGTGTCTAGCTTTCCATTGGCTTCTGGTCACACACAGAATTACTTTTAAAGTGCCATGACTTTAGTCCTGAGGTAGCTAGAAATACCTAGTTTAAATTACTATTGTCTATAAAATGTGGTCAACACACAACAGCACATATGCTCACACAAACACACATTGTGCCTGATGCAGACATATTTCAGATATAACAAGGCCAGTGTTCTTATGATCCTACAAATTTTTAAGACCAGTAATTGGATGAGCTAGGAGAGTTTAAAGAGCAAACAAACTGAACTTATGAACCATGGCTGGCTCTTAGCTCTTCTCATTGACCTTTTCCAACCGTGTCATCCACCCTTGTGCTAATTGGGCTCGCGTTGTTAACATGACTAACATGAATAGTTAATATTAATTGTTTCATAGTATGTTAAGTTATTTGATTTCAGGACCATTAGACAATATGAAGACAGAAAAATAAGAAATATATTTTTTTCCATTCAAAGTCAATGACAGTTAAATATAGTTTTGTATATTGTCATAATGGCATTGTAATATCATCACTGCTCAAATAACCAGCATGTGCTTGTTCCAGAAATAACAGAGAGATGTTCAAGCGAGCTGTTATCATTGACCTTTGTAAGCTTGTCTTTTTTGTGATTGGCTGCTGAAAACAATCTCTCAACAGCATGTTGTCTTAGAAGTGTAAGGATTATTCTCAATAGAGCATTAGGATTAGGAAAAGTATCCCAAAGTAAAATATGTCTGAATTATTGCTTGCTTCTTCATGCTGTCACTGTTACTGACTGTGCTCATTACATTTCAGTCCATTAGTCAGATGTCAGGAGTTGATTGACAGCGACAACATCTAATAGATCAAACTGTCATTTTTTCATTTTCTCAGTCTCCTGAAGTTGTTACAATTTGTTTGTAAACAGATGTTCAGAAGCCAGAATTAAGACATTTTTGCTGTTTTATAAATGTAAATTTAAAGATAAAATCATTTTTAATATTTCTGGTGGGCCTGGGTGGCTACTTGGGCAGTTAGATCAACAGTACTAAGTTGCTTGTAGAATAAGCCCATAGCTCCTTTTACACGTGCTGTCTTTACTGGATAAATACATGCAAATTACCATTAAAAGATTATGCGTGATTGGGACCTTTTCAAAACAAAGGAACAAAGTCAAATTGGTATTTTGATATTGACATGTGAATGATACACTAAAAAGTGTATAAGGTCGGTAAAAAGACAGAATACTATTGTTTGTGTGAATGGCACATCTGTGTATTTAGCAGTAAAGTCATTTTGGTAATTTGCTGGTACTTTACAGGATTATTGTGTGAATGGGGCTTGTCAAACTATCTCTAGCATGTTTTGGAACTGCTCATTAGCTTGGATATATTGTGTGTTCTAAAAGCACCTGTTACATTTCTGCCTAATTGTACAGGTATGTGTTGTTTCAAAACCTATATTGATTAACTGAACTAGAAGATGAAAATGTGTAAAGATTGTTGTTTGTTATTTGATCTATTTGATTATAATTATTTAATTATAATCAAATATTATTTCATAATATTTCATAATGAAAGCATTTAGAAAACATTCTTTTTTACCTTCAAAAAAGCTAAATTAGATCAAAAACTTAACATCAGATTGTCCATTCTGTAACTCTTTTACTCAGCTGGCAGTGTCTGTTTTTTTGAAAATGGCTCCCTTGTTCTCTGGCCGAGAGTAACGGTTTAATTGGTGTGGAGACACAAATAGCTGAAGAGTTGGAGTAAGAAAATATAATGGGAATAAAAATCTCTTTGCAATAAATCATTATTAGAATGACACTGTGATTTGCCCCATGCAATTCCATTTGAGCACAGTGCCTCTCTGCTTTAATACATTTGATTGGTCCTCTTCATACAGCTCCTATAAAGCCCTGGGTATATGAACAGGGTGTGTAGCGACATCATTCTTTAGCACACACTGTTCTCTCATCAAGAAAAATGTCTCCAGCTCTAATTACCATCAGTCTATTTACTGAAGGGTTTTCCCCCAGTGTGTCAGTGTATCTGCACTCTCTTTGCGGTTCGCTTTTTCAAAGGAAGACAGACATAGGTGATAAAACCAATGCAAATTATGCAGACTTTTTTATTGAAGTAGAACACTGTGAACTGTGGAAAAAGTAATGAGTCATCAATCTTCTGATGGTGCTTAAAATATAAATGAGGCAACTAAGGATGGTGAATAACTTGTTGGGGTGTAGGTGAGTGTCAGCTCTTATGAATAGTCCACGCTGGTTGTGAGGACGTGCTGTTTGCGCTGAACTTGAGTCGGGTTCAGAGCTGTAATGAGCTTCAAAACGGCATTTTGAAGCTTTTATCCATTTTATTAAATGGAAAAACAATTAAGCAGTTCATCTCTGATTCATCACATGGATCAATGGTGTTAAGTAATATTTATGCATTAAAGGCACACACACTGAACCAGCATATGAAATGTCATAAAACCATTAACAGTACGTTTTGTAAAGCGTGTAGCTAGAGAAGCAAATGGATGGGTGTTGTATTCAATTGAGCAAAAACTGTCTAGACGACAATAAAATATGCATTTGGTCTGGAATGAGGATGACCTTCTCCCTTTCTTGTTCTTTATCAGCCATCGTCAGTCATGCCCTCAAAATGTCACACTGTACAGAGAAATTCCTGTCACAGTTGTTACAAAATGTCAGGACAGCTTTATTTACTTCTTTTTTTGTGATTGGAAATATAACCCCAATGTAAGTGCTGGGACATATAATAACAATAATAAAAAGTACCAAATATTTCCCTTTGGAACACATGATGGGCAGAGATGTAAAGTCTTAAATATATAAAACTGACACATAGTTGAGAATCAGGTCTATGAATTTGTTTATTCCCAGTTCTTTTTATTTGTTTGAAATATGTTTAGAGGTTAAATGAGTTTAGAGGTTTTGAGTTTCATAAATGTACTGTAGCACTAAACAGAAACTAAACAGACAATGATATCGAACACTATTGACAATTGTCAGACAGTAGCAAATATCTATTCCAATACTTGAGAATAGTTTGATCACTGCATTAGTTTCTTAATTTGCTGCATGCATAAAATAGCAGGTGGAGATACACATCTTCTATCCCTGTTAATCGTGTTTGTAATTGATGATGCAATAAATGAGCGACTGTCACAGATCATTCTGTCATCACATGCCCCCGTCCCATCAGTCAGTGGGCTAATCATTGCCTAATCTGCCTTCACTGTGCCAGGGCACAAGGTCAAACACATTAGCGTGCTTCCAAAGAATGCACATGTTCTCGCTTAAAACACTTGACCCCTGTTCACGTCTGTCATACTGAATAATCATCCTCCATTCATCCCTACCAAATCTGATCAGTTAGGTCACATATATCAGAATTTCATGCCAGCTTTGGCCAGTTCTCTTTTTTCTTGTCTTCTCTTTTTCTGGCTCTTCAAACCCTCATGTTTCAGTGTGAAGCGGGTGGTTCACATCACGTTAGATTGTAGGATTTAGGCAGTCTCATGGCATTCCTAAAGGTTGCAGAAGTCCCAGTGAACACGCCTGTTTATTGGTTTTTGAGTCCGCGTTGTACGGGAGTTATTGGCTGACCAATATAAATGCAGTGGAGAGCTGTTTTGATTTCTCTTCCAGCCATTTGTGGTCTCCTCTCCCATTATTAAGGACACCAAGTTATTGGATTCATCTCCCTGCAAGATAACATTTGGCTAAAGGGCAACCCAATAATAAACATGACTGGTCCACTGGCATACCTGGGTTGTCAGTAGAATTGACCTCCTTTCCTTAACACATGTCACATAGCTTTTCTAATGGAAAATTCAGCACTTTAATGTGTTTTTAAGTGTACACTAAAAGATGATTGTACGTAACAACCCAGGTCAACATAAAGTGGAAATGCAGATCAAATAATTACTTAAAATACTCAGCATTATCCTTGAATCTGTGCTTTTTAAAGGTCAGGTCAAGAACAAGTAACTCGGTATTCATAGAGCTGCCTGGTAACTCCGCATCTTTCAAACAGGTTCAACGACCTCAAACCTAACCAGCTGTCTATTTCCCAGAACTGAGACCACCAACACAGCGAATATATTTAAGCCTTTTCTTGCTCTGTAGTTTAAAACACTGCTCCAGAAATAAAAAGAGAAAGCAGTATTCATGAATTATGTTGAGTTTGTTCTTAGTTGTTTAACCTGGCATGGATTCAACTTACAACATGAAGGGGTTATTTGTCTTGGCAAGCCACTGCCCCAGGCTACAAACAGCAGGGCAATTAATAAGAACAAGTGACACTTTTTCTAAATGATTCAACAATCTTCAAAAATGGCCAGTCCCCAATAGCTAGTGTCAGTGTCAAGAGTGACTTATGGCATTATGTCAGTGCGCCCTCGAAGGGCTGTAGAACGGCTTTGCATAAATTACACGTCTAAAAATAGACTCCAAGAACTTCCTGGAAAAACAAGAAGTGTTCCGCTTTCAACAAATGCTCACTTTAAAGCACTTATCATGTTTTTCCCTAATGGGAAAGGACACCGAATGCACTGATGCACATGGAGAGAAGAATCACTTTGAAACTGAAGGACATGGTGAATGATATGAAAATGAATATACTGTAGACCACATCCTTTACCTCACTGCTAATGTTCTCAGTTAAACTGAGGTGCTCTGTGGAACCTGATACATCTATAAAATAACACACAGTAGCCGAGCAAGTCACAGAAGTTTGGCCTCTTGTGGACATTATAAATCATAATGAGTTATGGATTTTATTCTTTGCTTTAAAAAAATCATTGTTACAAAAGGCAGCTTAAGTTAATGCATAATTATGCATCAATTATGTTCAATGTTATTAGCATAAATTGGCAATTAAATTATACAGATGAACAAAGCCAAACAGAAAAGATTGACTGGGCCATTTCTTATTAATGGCTTTATTTCTTCATTCCTTTTTTATGGCCGCTGATATGACAAAGTGGGTCTGGTTATTCAGTTTAATATTCCGCATTAAAAGAAACACAATGTTCACATTTAAAGAGATTCAGATTGACTCCACATTCACCTAAACAGTGCACCGAGCAAAGTTTTTAATTACAGTACATTGTACATTTGTGCCTGATTGACACAAACACAGCTTCTTGAAACTTAAAGAAAGCAGCACCAGCAACAAATTTACGTTAATCAATTGACCGACTATGCAGTAAAAGTCCAGTTCCTGTTTCACCTCGGCCAGATGCAGAGGGGGTTCCTATTTGTGCCGACACTCTGTGGATAACATCCTCTGCTTCATCACTAAGTGTTCGAAAAATGCCAGGCCTAATGACTTAATTATAGGAAACAGTTATCTGTGGATAGTTAGAATCCTGACTGATTTAATTAAAACAACATTTATTAATTAACTCACCTCCACCTTACGTGGCATTTAGACTATGATCACTCGCCTGGAGGGGGGGATGTTTTTGCATAAAATGTCGTTGTATAACAACTTGCTATTTGTGACAGGATCAGTTTCAAAAGCTCTAGGATAAGGAAAAACTAATTGAAAGAAAACACTGGAGCAATCCAGTCCAAAAATTAGGTATATTTTTTAATTAACTGTTAATATTTTTCTATTAACTTTTAAATATGAAGTCATGTTTCTGTATTAGGTGACAGTGTGTCAATAAAGATCATTCTAAGCGTTTACTAATTAATGTTAATATATGATGGCTACACTAAAGCAAACAGTAAGAATTCCAGCCAAGCCATATGTGCAGGGCAGAGCGTGTGCAATGGTGATCCGCCCTCATCACTCCTTTGCTTGAAAACAGACTTTTGTTCTTGTTTGTGAGAGCTCAATACACGGCTCACTCTTTTGAAGGTAATCTTGTCCATGAAAATATGGCACACTTGTGATCATATGTTCGGCAGCACTTACCACAATGACTTGCCTGATTTAATGCCTGCAGGCTGGGTTCAAATGGACAAACCACTGATGTGGTAGTCAAGCAATTTTTGCACAAAAGACACTTAGGCTCTATTACAGAAAGGAAATCATGCCCATTTGTTATACTGAATTCTATTGCAGATGTTCTTTGTAAAGCCACTGTAAACAGCCAAATACAATCGCATTCATCCTTTCGTGTGTTATTTTTAAACAATGGCAATAACGTTTTGTGTAAACCATGTTGAGAACCATTTACTTAAATTAGATGTGAACATAAAAAGATACTCCTGTTTCTTATGTTTCTCTCCCTCTGTGTCTGTCTGTCGATCTCTCTGCTGTAATCATTGATTTTGGATTTTACACCTCAGTGGTGGCTGTCTTTTGATTGACATGCTGACATGCTGGAGGTGTGAGCGTGGAGACCTTTGGCCACAATTGTGGCTCCTCGGTTGAAAAACGTGAGCTTAAACACACCTGGTTGTGGCTAGTTCTTCTAGAATGTGACTAGAGGAAATACAGGTTTTTTGTCGATGTGGCTTGTCTTATATCGCCTTTTCTGTCTGTCTCACACACACCTTCTTAATGTGAAATTTATCAGAACGATTCGCAAAACCTGCCGAAAAGATAAAAGAGCCGAATTATGCTGCCTTTCTGTTTAAAACAACCCTATGACTCTGAATAAGAAATGTGAATCCTGAAAACACAGCGTTTCTTCAAAATGACACACGGAGAGAGTTGAATTATTTAGTGCAGCTGGTGCTGCTTACAATCCTGGCAGAACCTTTTTAATATTCATGTGAGTTTACGCAGACCAATGGTGATTGGTCAGTTTTATTGCCTCTGTATGTGATCTAAGGTGCGCATCCTCTTTCTTGTGTCCTCGTTTGACCATCTCCAAAAGAGCTGTAATGTAATGTGGTACTATTCTACCTGTTTGTTTACTGTGCGGTCCTTCTGCTCCTACTACTGCATTTCTTAACACAAGCTGTCTGAGAATCTCAGTCAGCTACCTATCGGAGACAAAAGCTTTGCCACTAGGTGTAGCTCAAGGACTCAGGTACCAACTGTTTCAGAGATTCTGCAAGAATATAGTGTGAAGACAAGGAAGCAGCGTGCTGTATGTATTTCATGGCTATCACAATGTTCAGAAAGGCAGACAAAGCAGTGTGAACATTATTTTAGATGATCGCCCAACACGACTGTGGAGAACCACAAGTGTCCTTGTTTCCTTCGTCAAATTACTCAGTTAGTTAAAATTTGTTAAAAAAAAGTACTTCAGTGAATGCTTCATAGATCACATTTTTACTGCTGTTTTCATACCATCGTTAAAAACAGAATTAACATCTCTTTTGTGCTTTCAGAATAGTTTTAGTTTAAATACAATAATCCTGAAGTTGATGTGCTGCCATATTTGCTGACCCAGGTTGACATTATTCATTGCCCTCTGGTGTTCTGTGGAGTATGTATTATCTCAATGTCACCATTCCAGTGATGGAAAAGGGTGTGTGTGTGTGTGTGCATGTTTGCATTCGTGTGCATTTGCACCCATTATGGAAATACTCCTCGATCATTTGGCTTTCTCTTTCTCCTGACAGTTATGAGTAGAGGGGGGGGACACTCAGCGCTTGACCTGATTTCTCATAGATCAGTGACCGTTCGTCTGGCTCCTGAATTTTCGCGGTACACGTAACTTAAAGTGACATTTGCCTGAAGCTGCCTCAGAGTGCTAAGCCCTGTTCGTTCACCAAAACCATATATGACAAGCAGGGCAGAGCTTGCTGGAAAGCGTCTGGTATTTTACCGTCAGAGAAAGAAAAATGATAGTTTTCTGTTGCTACAGTTTTTTGAGAGCATAACACTCCTGGTGTGGACGAGAGCGAGGCCTCCTGGGATTCAGGGAAGAGAAGATTGTGTTCTGTCTGCTTGTGTGACTGCGCCACCAGCTCAAAGGTGAAATTACCCATGGCTGGATAGTTGGTGAGAGGTGTGAAGACTACCCTGCCCCCGATTCCTGCATCACCGATGCCCTTTTCCCACACAATGAACGAGTGGAGACGACCAACAAATCATGACAAGACTATCAGGTCTAAACAATGGCTGTGCACTGGACCTGCCCTGTCATTGCTGCTGTGCAGTCAAGGACAAAAAGGGCAAAAAATGAAACTAAAAATGTAAATATGATTTTTTTAAGCATTGTTTTGTAACTTACATACAAGAACAGAAAGAATAGGAATAGTGGTTTTGACCTCAGTGTGAGAGATGTACATGTACGTCAAGCAATCAGAGTGTTAAAGCACAGTGCATACTTATTCTTTAATCTTTAATAAACGGGCTGAATTCAGCTGCCTTTGAAATGGTTTTCATTAAGGAGGAAGTAGGACTCATTGACAGTGTTGGATTGGCTTAATATATCCACTTTGGTGAAATGGACAAGCCAGGTGATAAGAGATGTCTGAATACCCTGCTGTCACATTCTGTAGAAGGACTTTTGATGTTTCCTTGCACACCTATTATACATTTTGACAGCAGATTCTATGAATTTTAAAGCATATTCACATAGAAAAGATTCATCTTGCATCATCCCAGTCTCTCTTCCTCACTTCAGCATGTCTAATAAATGATCTTCCTATCAATTTAAATCATATCACGGTAACTAAAGTCATCAAATGCATATTTCGTCAGCAGGGCTTCACAGGCTTTTCCCCCTAAATTAAATACAGCCATGAAAGTATCTCGGGTTCAAACAAAAGTGAGAGTGGCGATAATTAGAATATTAAACGCAAATGCTTCATCCTTAAGAGCCTCATAGGCAAGTAATGAGAATTTGCTCATTTCACGGGTTTTACATAGTTCTGTGAGACTGGAGAAGAGATGCATTCAGTCATTAGCTTTTAAATGATAGGCAGCACTTTCAGTCCAATAAACTTTTATGAAACTCTTGAGGTCTTGAGTCGTCTCTGCGCTGCCTGCTTGATTTGAGTTAGCATTTGCTGCCATGAACTGTTCAACGTTTTTTTCATCTCTATATAGATTAAATGAATAATTATATTATATCGGAATTATTTTTCTGATTTGACTAATGATTCATAATCTGTTACAATCCTAAAACATCAGTGACATGATAAGATCATATATATGTGTGTGTGTGTGTGTGTGTGTGGGTTTACAAGTTAACTGGTAATATACACAGTACAGTCCCATAAGATATTTTTAAGCAGTAATGTGGGTAAATTACCTGATATTTGATTCTCAAAGCTGGCAAGATTTTCCCCTAACAATCAACAGCTGGAAAGATTTTCAGCTACATTAATCGTGCAGTAACACGCTGATTTGTTCACATCCACAGGGTATTTTCTCACTGAAACATCTCTGCATCACAAAGTCTGACAGATAGAACTGTCAAAAGACTGGGATTTATGCTTGGCTCTCCATGGCATTAGTGAACTTCACTCCCATCCACAGTTATGGGAGAAGGTATCTTGTATAGAGGCATTGTTGTGTATATACAGTGTATGTTGGGAGACAGTTTGGGAATAAATATTACTGTCAATGAGGCTTTTTTGTAAATGCAAATTAGATCTGGGAATTCCATTTCACACCCAAATTAACTAATGCACCAAACTGATATTAAATTTAATAAAACATCATTTGCCTCAGAGAAATTTCTTTCAAAGAAGTTATCCAGAGACTTCTGGAGAGTTATATTTTAAAGAGATGTCTTATCAAAGGTTAAAGATTAATATAGCAATCAGACATGTTCAAAATCATACAAATGCCAAACGTTAGAAATAACTAATGATTCGTAATCTATTGTAATCCTAAAACCTTGCGAGATCATAAAATCATGTGATGCCATAAGTTTGTTGTTAACTTTAGATGAATGCAAATGAGTCAAAGGCCTCGTAGACCCAAACAATAAAAGGTAATCACAACTCGCCACCTTTTCTGTCTGTCTCTGTGATGGCTTTTAAAAATTACACGTCTGTTAAGTGGATTGAGTGCTGGAGTAACAGATCAATCAAGAAGCAGATAATAAGACTAGATGAGGAGAGATTACTTTGGGCACAGCTGAGAAAAGAAAAGGAGGCAAGAGCTATGATCACTAGGGTTCACTTACATAATGGGGAAAAATGAGAAGTGAGAACACAGTGAGCTGTTTCTTAACTTTACTGTGTTCTGTGTACATTGTGTGTACACTGTGTTCTAAGTTTTTATCTAGTCATCAGCAGAATATGTGCTTACCATCACTAGCTGCACTGGTCATAACACACATAATGACACATAATGTCTACCCAGATGGAAAGCAGCTCTTTAAGCCATAAATTGCTTTTCTAACATTTTGAAGCCATAAATTGCTTACCTACCAGTTTTTTGCTTGTAAAAATAACTTTAACATTTGATTCCCCAATAATAAGACAACAAATTTCCTCACATTTTTATCAAGTGAAATAAAAAGTGATTGTTTAAAATCCGAAAAATCTGATATCCCAATTTAAATCAAACCGTTGCCTTAAATTGCTAGCTTTATGGTGATTCTAATAGATGAAAAAATATGCATTCTTCAATATTTATTTTTGTGGATGTGGAAGGCAAACTCATTAAAGAAATGTTGTTTTTTTAATTTTTGTTTTTTTGCATGTCATAGTTCTGATTATCATAATATCTTATTGAAGATCTTAAACATGCTAAATAAATGGTAAGATAATACTGAGGTTGCTGACATTCATTTACTGTCATGTACTTGCTTATTTCGCTTCTTCTCAGTGCTTTATCTTCTGTGTGTATTGATTGGCCAGAGGCGTTAGAAACTCAACGACTGGTCACTCCGAATCTCCCTGATCTGAAATGTCTATTATCTTTTATGAACAAGTCGTTTCAGACACAAGACATCAGCAAATGTCAGCAGTAAATGGTATAAGAGATAAAGGCTCGAATGTCTCTAATCTGGTGCAATAACAGAACAGGAAAATCTTAGGCAAGGGCAAATTGGAATGGCAGACACCCAAAATCAAAATGAAGTTATCCAATAAAATCAAAGGCCTGTCTGTTACAACTCACTTTGAGACCTTATGTTGAACTTGACATTTTAGATCACTATTCTTTTTGTCTTCTTTGATTCTGGTCTTTTTTCCAAATTGTTTCACAACACGGAAACCAATTCTGTACGTTTTTAAAGAAATTTGTTATTCATTGATACGTGTTAAGCGGCAAATTTATCTTGATGTGCATTGAAATCTTAATACCAATCGTCAAGAGAGGAACAATGCATGGGTTTCCTTTGTGGAATATTCCTAGGACATCTGCTCTGTAATCAATTCACTTTTTAAAGTTATATATCCCTTATTAAAGTTACATAACCCTTATATCACTGCCTTGTTGAATGTGCCAAGGCATAAGAATCAGGAAGAACTGAAAGGGAAATGAGTGCACCTGCCTGCAGCCTTCTGATCTTCAGAGGCCTATTTGGAGTTTTCAGGAGTTGTAGCATTAATCCTGGTAATTTCAGGGCCAGTGTTCCTTGGCTGTCAGGTACATCGGGCCACATCAGAGACGCTCTAAAATAGTGACGAGTCTGTGGGCCATTCGGCGATAATTAGAATGCCATGTGTTCATCCCTACAAGCTAAAACAGCACTTGTTAAATGAAGAGCTGTCACACTTTAATTGTCTCCACTGAGACACAATGAGGGGGAGGGGGAGAAGAGTAATCCTGCAAACACAGGCCAAATCATGAGGAAGCAGGGGCTGAGAAATTACTACATCCTTAGAGATGCATCAGCATATCATTTCCTAGTTGTAGACATTATGGCTCGTGGCACTTTGGATTAAACGGAGTGCTGACAGTTTGTAAGTCATTCTGCTCATGTCACTCTGGAACACTGTTGGAGAAAAAAATCAATTTCTATTTACCCAAGTTTCATTTAGTTACGTCAATTTTAGGCTGCTTTGCTTTAATAAGGACATTAGGTCAGCGTGGTTATCATGATGTGCTGTTGTAATGAAGACGCAAGCCGCCTTGATTAGTGACCTTGGGTGAAGTTGTAGCGGTATGTTTTTAATAAGAGGTCAAATTATATATCAAATTTACGCTGTGTTCTTCTCTTCTGTATAATTGAGCTGTCAAAATCATGCTGATTAGTGAATGGCTGTTTTGCTTACTCTTGGGGGCAAAAGATGTAGTCGAGTCAGTTCTCATCAGCTTTTGCAGCATTCTAAAAGTGTTAGCCTCAACGTGACACGCGGAGTGGCGCACAACAGCGATGTCCTCACCTTGTAAAAGTTAAATTAAATAGGGCGTTTGCTTGCCACCTGGGTCTGCTTACTGTCCGAAAGTAATTTCCTGTTTAAATCACAATAGGAGAGCCTTAGGGAAGATTATCATAACATTAATCAAAGATACCAAAATGCACTATTCATCAAAAGCTAACGATTCTTTCTGTAATCATAATTTTTTTCCTCAGCCAAAGAGAAAACTCTGGAGACTACCAGTAGATCCATAATAATGAATTTGATGATAATCTATGAGTGTATTGCTGAAAACTGTCGAGAGCAAAGATATAAATATGTAAATTCCATTGTAGTGCATTACTTAAGTTCAGACGTTGGGTTGATTTTGAAGATATTTTTGCAAAGAATGAATTGCAAATGAAATGATTGCACTATTGCTGTAATGAAGGTTAACCAGGGTTCACCAGCTAATAGACTCATGCTCCTCTTAACTCCTTACTTGAAAAATCAAGCCATTATAATATGACCTTGACTAATGTTGGTAAGTGAAAGGTTGAGCATTTCAAATGCAGAGTGCTTAGATTTAGCATATGTATCGGGGTTTTGATGTCTGTAAGGTCATCCTAAGCCACCTGATTAACAATTTGATTGTAGTTTCAGTCAGCAATGACGAACTGTCTGCGAGTTGTTTTTTTATTATTCTTACTGCTTTAAGAAAAAAACTTTCAAGTTTAAGCTTCAAGCTGCTGTTTTTCAATAGCACCATGTTGTGGGGAGATTGAAATGACTTTGGAAAAGACCATCTCATACTGAGTACAATATTTCTATTATTATTACTTTGACTGCATGACACCAGGTGAGATGTCCCTTCAAATTGTCTTGTCTTGAATGAATGGGACTGGATTTCTGAAAGAAAGGGACTTTTTATTTAAATCAGCAGTGTGTTTATATGCAACCTATTAATTTTCGCTTTCGTTCGCCGAGGTGCTCGTGTCATCTCTAAACAAGATCATCCCAGCGTTTTCCATGACTGCAGCAGGAGGGGAAATCAGAAGGCAGATGGCCTTGAAAGAAAACAATCATAATTGAGTCTTTATTACCTCAGCAGTTGAGCTCCATGGTTGAATTCCTTCAAGTTTGAGGTCTGTGTAATGTGGGTGACATTGTGCCCAAGCTGTGTTGTCTGAATGTGGTCCCTTCACATTTGTAGAGGGGAATAGCGTTTCAAGTCAAATAAAGAACTTCAGTAACTTCCCTTTGGGATGAAGACGGGAGACTTTTTACCCCAGCAAAGCTTCTGATCCTCAAACGATCGTGACAAACAAAAGAAAAGTGTTGTGTGCTTAAGAATCTTTAACTCCTGTGGGCTCTATTATAATGTGATGTGTCTATCTCAGAAAAAAATAGAGAAGCTCATTTTCCTAGAGACCATTTTACTAACTGCGTGTTGCTTTCCAAGCGGCAGTGCTCTGACTCAGAGTGAAGTACGAATAAGCCTTATGTTCCCTCTTGCAGGGAAGATTTGTAGCAATCATCGCTGAAGACATGTGCAGCATGGACATACTACAACCTTATCGCAACACCTTCCAATGTTTCCTGTCTGTACATCTTATCTGCATTGCTCAGGGAGGTAGGCCGCTATCGTAAATCAGAGTTAAAAAAATAAAACCTACACATCAAAATGTCAAAGGCGTTCAGTGTTGCCTTTGGTTGTGTTTGTGTTATCATGATTTTCAACAGAAGCTGGAGAGGATTTGCATCTATATTTGGATCTTCAGGATGCTTTTATAAATGGTTGGAGTACAACACAAAGCGCATTTTCCACTAGACCCATATGATGGAATGGAGGGGTGTCCAGAATAGATTGTGACATCGGCGAGATATAACTGTCTGAACAGACACAGAAAGATCCTTGACAATGTGAATACTTTAAAGCCATTAGGCTCGGTGAGTGCCGATCCTTTCTACAGCATTTGTGCTGAATGATGTGTTAAATTCCTTACGCAGTACAGAACATTATGCTTTTTATAAACACAGAAGCCACTTCATTTTACACCAATACAACACAATTACCCTGTGAGGACATATACTTCCATTGGTATTATATAAAGTTTGTTATATTGGCTAATAATGACAAATATAATAATTTATAATGAGTAATAATTTAGTCATTTTGAATTACAATAGGTACATTTTAAGGGGAAATTAGGATATAGGGGATATAGTATATATATATATATATATAGGATATATATAGGATATAGTATAACTTTTACACAATCTAAAATTTCTAAATAATTGTACAGAAAACAGGTTGCCAAGGCAACCAGTGGGCTATGGGTTACAGTGTTAGTTTGTAAAAAGTGTGTGTGAGTGTGCAGTGTATGTTAAGCCTAATACCTGCCAAACTATTCATTTAGCCTAATATCATATTCAAAGCCTGGACATCAGCAATACTCCTGCTTCATTAGTTGGAAACAATTGGGTCTATTATACTGAGGACTTTGTAAACAAGCATAATGTCAGTCTTGCACAGGATAATGTTTAAATGCTGAGGCAATTTTATGTAAGATGGATTATTTTGTATGTTATGTATGTTATTTATACTCTTTAACTCACGCAGAGGGTGTTTATTAAAAGCTGGGTGTGAAACTGAGCCGATTACACCGTGCTTGTGAACTAGAAGTGACCATCAGGCGCTTTCAGTGTAGCATCGTTGATTATAATGGGAGAGTTTTGTCGCGTAGCAACGCACCGCATGTTTCCAGTGCAGAAGCTTAATATTACACTTATTCAATCGATTTATAGTTTCTGTTTGCATTATACCGTAAGAATATTAATCTGTTAAATTTTACTATAGAGCCCTTATTGTGAATAAGCTTACTGCTTTAAAAAATATATTTTCTAAAAAGCTACAAATTACTCTTGAGAGTTGATCTTAGACTAGTAATGAAAGTAATGCCGGCAATTTTTTGCATAACCTCTTGGGGGTCTGTGGGAGTCTTACATATGGAATCCTCTTGTTTCTTTTTTCATTTTCAGCCTGTATGAGTTTAAGAGGAGATTTCTGGAGTTCCCAGATGAGCTAGTTGCTAGTGGCTAACAATTTAAGGGCCATGAGTGGCCTCATAGGCCAAGTGACTTTCTCTCCCTGTGGCACTTATTTTCTAAAAGGACACTTTCAAAGTCTTGCTTCGGGGACCTTATTCCCAGTCTCTGTCTCTATCGCTCAAGTTCAGTGCAGCTAGATCAGTTGGGACTGGAGATGTGTATTTACATGGTGAATCATCTCAGTGTGAGGAGTCTGGAGAGATGCCTGCTGTGCTATTCTGCTAAAGAGTTTAGAGAATAGGTTAAAAATATATCAGCTTGAGCTCTTATGTTAGATGCAAATTTGCTTGATGAATTCAGCCCCGCACATACCACTAAAGATACAAAAACACTGATAATTTGTGCTGTTGTACCTCGCTTTTTTTTAGGTCACACTTTTAGACTTATAAACAGCTTAAACTGCATCAGACTTTATCCTCACGAATTGAAAAACCTCCAGGGAGTGCTGTGCACTGTTAAGATCTTGCTGTGTCAGTCGATTCAAATATTAAATTTACAATGACCCAAAATAAATACTCATTGAAAATAACATTTTTATTAAATAATTCAATGCTGCACCATAGAGGACAAATTCAGTGTAATTTTACAAGGGTAAGAAGGCAGAGGGAAAAATAATGTGTGTCAATACAAAATCCTGCTGCTCAATGAAAAGCAATTTTACATCCCTGGCCCAAAACAACAGCATTAATCTTGCGCCTATTTCAGATATGTTTTCCCCAATGATAGCATATCATACTACTGGGTGAGAATTTATAAGTTCATTATAGCTACAAATAAATGGCCACTCTGTGTGGAAACGATCAAGTAATTTCTGCATTTATTAGGGACAAGAGATGCAATTTTCCTTTTGTTGGTATTACTTCATCTTCGTTTGTGTGTTACAGCTGTAGTGCATTTCTGTTGCAAGATACTATTTAACAAGCTGTAAGCAAGAAGAATTTAGCTTTATTAATACATGCCCATGCAATGATATGCAAATCATAGCATTGCACCTGCAATTTTTGTCCAGCTATAGTTTTAAAACTTATCTTCTTACTGTTGTTGAACAACAAAGCTTCTATGGTGCTTCCAAGCTTAGTAAATAAAGCTTCTATATTCTGTCTGTGGTTAGCCATTAGCAAACATTCTTGATCTTAAGTTCCAGCGGAATTTATTCGTTTCTTTCTCTGGTGTTGTATAGTCCACAAATTATTCTGTTAAATTGTTGCTTGTGTGCTTCTTCACCTGTCAGGTCCACTTCTGAATCCCATTTGTTTGAGAAGAAGAATAGTTCATTTGTTATTACCTTTATTATTGTTTTTTTCTGAATTTTAAAATATGCTTTAAATCTTCCCTCCACATCTCAGCATTCATTTAGCATCACGTTGGCATACAGGAGCTATTCTGTTTCTTTGCATTTGGAATTGCCCTCCACTGCAACATTCATACGAAGGGTGCAGTGGGGATTGGGCATCGCAGTGCAACGGCAGGCAGGAAAAATAGCGCGACCATTTTTGTCTCCCACGTGAACGTATTAATTTGTAGCCCGGACTGCTTCTCTCTTCCTCTGCCGGTGGCCCCTGGGTTTAGCAGAACTGGAGCCTCATCCCAGCCGCTGTGCACCTGATTCCTCTTTCTCTCCCCAAAGACCCCAGCATCGTCCCCCATTTGTCATTGGTAAGCATGCCGACAAGCTATGCTTCACGCGACGGGGGAAGGGGACCTGAAGCGAGCAAAACAAAGGGACAACAAAATCAGCATAATTCCTCTCAAAATGAAAACACATTCTTCACGTAGGGGGGTAAAATAATGCAATTATCCTTGCAAAGACTGTCAGTGGCAGCATGATGAATACTGGGACGTTGACATGGAATGTGACACTGTTCCTAGAAAAAAAATGTTTTACTCAAAAGATAAAGAGGAGCGTTTTAGAACCCAGGGCTTCCACCTCCTCCTTGAATGCAGTTAAAATGCTGCATTTGAAAACACAGCGCCTGTTGTAGATAATTGCTGTACTTTACATTCGCAAAAAAATCCCGCGAGGAGACGTTTGTGAAAATCATGAAAGAGAGAGCACGAGGAGAGATTGCTGAGCGTGCAATCAAACTTCAGTGACGAATGATTACTCACTGTCATTACAAATCCTTTGACTGCTCCAGTGCTCTACCCCCTTGTGGAGAGCAGTCGATGCATTTTCAAAAGTGTTTTTAAATACCCGCACTTAATACCCTTGATGATGAATGGGTGGACTTACATATGGTGGAGGCGGGGTGGGGAGAAGCCTGATGAAATTACAATGCGAGCTGATTGATCTTCACGGGGCTGGCGTGAAGCCGGAGAACAGGTTAAACTGATGAATGGAGATTTGTGTCAGGGGTGTGGCTAAAGGCCAATGTGGAGATTGTCAGGAGACCTGACCTTCACAACCGTTCCGGAATCCTGCTCGGGCCCAGATCCACGGCACCCGACCAAAGCCCGTCCATCATTTCCTGGGTGAAATCTGTCTTCGGTAGTAAAAACAGGACTGAGAGACAGCGCAGCTTACATCCACTCAAATGAATATGCGTGTATTGGCATAGCGGTAATGATTTACAGCTCTGTCGAGGTGTGGATGTGTGATCATTTCCTGCACATCCTGAAAAAAATGACAGCACTGGCAACGTAAATGAGAGGCTTTCACAGAGGAGTGAACTGCTTAATGTCGTTGCGCGTCTAGTTGTCATGACGATATGTAATCAATGCTTAAAATGTGTATCTAATAAGACCCATGGTCTAAGGAAGGGAGAGTTCTAATAAATTTCACCTATAATGTGGCCACATATCTCCTATATAGGCCGTATTGTTTGGCATTTTTTATTTAGGACAAAGTGCAGGCCATCAACAATCTGTGGAGTAAATCAGAAGCTTTTATCGAGGGCTTGGAAAAGTTATGGCCAATAGTTACGGTAAGCACATGAACTCAAAAAATGTACACTGTCAACAACGTACTGTTCATTTTGTTAGATTAGATGGAGCTGCATCACTGTGCCACTTCTGCAAATAAATGTAACGTTTGATCAACCAAAATACTATGAGAAGTCAAACTTTTCTCCTTGAACACCCGATCCAAAGCATACATTTATTTCCAGATGGATTGATGTTAAAGTTCCTGCACGCCCTTACTCTCAGGTTGCAAAGTCACATTAGAGATTACTAGACTGAGACACTGAATTCCAGTTTTGTGTGCAAAATTGAATGAGAATGCAACTGTAAAAGTTTCTTTTTTTCTTTCTTTCTTTCTTCAAAGTTCATAGAAAGTAGGATGTCAAATTTTGTTTAGTTCTTTACAGTCGTACGCGCTTGAAACTACACTGTTCTGGACTGAATTAATGCAGAGGCAGCGAGTTTAAAAAATACATAAAAAACAAAGAGCTACTTACGTTTCTTAAAGGCTTCTTGAAAATATATCCCAACCGATTTTGCTTTCCTTTTCAAGTACTTAGACAGGGACAACTTGAATGTAACTTAATGCTTAACAGATGTACCTGCTATGTTTTGTTTGGACATGCAGTTTGAAGCCCTTTGAGTTAAGTGAAGATTTAGACGAGGTCTCTGTTGCCACATGCTCCTCGCCCCACCACTGTTGTTTCGTATGAGGAGGTTTATTATGATGCCCAGTGGAGAAATGTCTTTCCTCTAAGTGCCACTTTAATCTTTTCTCTGGTGGCAGTGAGTTACTCATTTTCATTCAGAGTGGAGCACTTCATGTGACCTGAGCTCAAGGAGAAATCTTGAAAAACCTTGCTTTTGAAGGCCTCGCTATTGGCAGGTGTCTAAGTTTGTGTCTGCGTGTGACAGGGAATGAAAGAAAGACACATAAATATGAGAAACAAATAGATGTGAAGTAAAATAAAGAGATGAAATTGGTTGCTGTGAAAGTGTTTTAAAAGAGTGTGGACTGACATGGCTTTTTACATAAGGGGGCAGACAGTGCTATAAAGAAGTGTGTGAAATTGCAAATTAGCTCACACGTCCTGATTAAAAACTGATTTAAGGTTTTCTGAAGGTCTTGTGGTGAGGTGATGATCCTAGATACTGAATAAGATTTGGTTTGAAAGAAACAAAAAAATAATGTTTATGTGTAAGTCCATTGAGAATTGAGGATTTTTAGTTTTGTGTATGGGAAGTTGTCTAATACTAAGAAATGAAATTGAATGAATGTTCCAGTTTGTCATCAAATGAGTATCAACATGCCCTTGTTTTAGAACCATATGAATCTCCAGCAGAGTCAAGGTAATCATCTGATCCTCTCTCTGTTGTTTAATGGTCAACCTTGAAAGGGAAGATCCTAAAAGATCCTGCTAAAGTGTGAAATTATTTCATAATGTGAGAGCGTCACTTGTTAGTTATTTAGTTTGTACTTTTTACAAATGATACCACTGTTCTCAGTGAGCTGTGAAAATAATAGAGGGCCAGAATACGAATAGTGTGACCCTGCTGGAAACTGCCCCTAACCCCTAGCATCCCTCCAGCATCTCTCCAGCTCATTTGTGTTCTTTATTTGCATGTCTTAAATCCAGCAGCTGGTTGTGGAAGAGTGTGATAATGACCAGGCATGAGGCATGAGGTGTTGTTCTAAAAATCTGGAAACCCTTAGAATCTATTACTATTATTAAATATGGTCGAGCAAGAACACAAAACATGACAAAAAAACAAATAGTGCCATACTTAAAAATGTGCTAAAATAAATAAAAGAGCATTGTCAACTGGAAAAACCTCTTTGGGCTTTGTATTTGTTATCTGTTATCTATAACTGCCTGTAGCTATAACACACATCTATATCTACAAATCAAAATAAGTCGAGGAAAATATGGCTGCTATAGTAATTGGGCGGAAATACATCACCATGAACAAGATCAACACATACTGCCGCAATGTAAACGTCTGTAAAAAGTAAATTTAATCATAACGTTTCATATAATGGCATGCCTGAGGCTCTGTAGTCATTTCTGCTTAGAAAAGCAGTTACACACTGACAGCGTGAAGGGCTGATTAAACTCCATTAAAGGAGTTTTTAACATTATCTTAATAGTAAACTACTCATATGACATTGATTTCATCAAGAGCTTTGCCCATTAAGACTTCAAACAGGGTCTGTAAAATGGCATCTCATTTTTTCTTAAGTGTGACAGCAGTGCAGAGTGGATAGTTTGACTTTAATCTGTTCAGCAGAGGTGCTCTGATTTCATAATGATTAAACCTGTGCCACACGACCCTGTTTCTCTGTTCTGTGACCAGTGTTGCTTTAAAGCTGTTGCTTTGTGCATAAATCCTCCAAAGACGTGCCTCTGGGGGACTTCCAACCAAGCTCGTAGCTTCTGCGCCATTTTTTTTCTCATTTGGGTTAATATTTCATCAAAGTAACAGCACAGTCAGCTCGGAATACATGTGTTTAGCTGTTTAATTATCTAGTTGTCCTATACACATAATCTATATGACTAAACCAAGGCCACCCACATTAACTCTCATTCGTTTCACCATACTGTTACCTAATGATAGTCTGTTGAATTATACTAGTATACATGTAATTTGTTATCAGGGAAAGTAAAGCAAATTGCTCATTAAAGCTATTCAGGTTTCGAACAAGGTTTCTGTTTTTCAAACACTTTACAGAATGTGACTCACCTTTTGTCTGGATCTACATTGTTGTATGTGAAGGCTTTGATAGATGAGGCAATCTGAGCGAGTTGTGTTGAGAGATTCATCAGGAAACAGACAGGCCCATACAAAGGATGCAGAATCGAGGCCCTTGTTGTCACCCAACCATAGTCTTCTGAATCTATAGCAGGTCCCAGGGGCCAGTAAGTCGTATACATATGCAAGGATCCCAAAGCAGTTTTCTTCTGACACTTTGCTCCATTACAAACCATCTTCAATGGCATAAAAAGGTTTTATAGTTTTGGCGTTAAACATTTACATTAATGAATTATTAAATAAATAATTTTTTGCATGTAATGTTTCACACATTCAGTAAGTTACACATTCACTGAGGCAATCAAGATTGGCAACCTCATCTGTGGAGTGTGATGACTTCAAAGAGGTTGTTTCACCAGAGGTGTTATGATGTGCCATTGTAATAATCTCATAAATGCATCCCACTGTCTTTAATTACTCTAGATTATATCATACAGCTCGCGATATTACATCCTGGAAATTGTATTGAGAAAAACACATGACATTATCCTCAGTCACACCTGCTGACTCGAGGTTCCTCCTAATGTCACTTCTAGATTTTCATCTACACTCACCTTTTGTTTTTATGTGGTGGGAAGCTATTGACTTTTAATTCAAAAACTGTGATTGATCTGTGGTCTTGTAAAGACTTCCCTGTTCTCTCTACTCCTCTGTTTACCTCTGGGAGCAGGGGAAATTTTTTCCATGTTGAGCTAAGCAGATTGATAAATGTTTTCTTTAAAACATCAAAACTCTCAGCTTTAATATAATTTAATAGCATCTTAAACATGACTAAATTAATTTTCCTCAAAGAATCAGTTTTGCTCTCTATCGATTGGTTAATGCGTAGGATGTTTCTGACTGACGCGGACTGACAGGAGAGAGAGCTCTCACTGAGAAAAGTACAACTACATTTTTCTTTGACGTTTGGGGTCTAGACGTGGTCGAGCCAAAGACCTTTTACTGTGATTACAAACAGCAGAACTGAGGTGCAGCTATCAAATGCGTTTATGATATTCATAAGTCACTCCATTATAGTAAGTAGACCAAAGATGTGCTTGGGTTTTGAGTAGTCTATTCAGCTGAGGTCAATAAACCATTGGCAAAGCAATTACAAAAAAAAATGCTTTTGAACTTTACTTTGCGCTGAAAGTTGTGAGGCTTTATGCAACATTACTGTAATTCTGTTCTGGCA
>JAZGTJ010006150.1:0-25679 GCA_036877575.1 Botia almorhae | reverse complement strand
GTTCAAACACAGAATTCAAGTGAGACATATGCTCCTGCCAATTAGTTGAGTAGATCACCAAGTCGTCCAGATATGCATTACACCCAGGCACACCTGCCAGTACAGTAGCGACCAAACGTTGAAACAATGCGGGCGCATTGCGGAGCCCAAAAGCCATAACTTAGTACTGCATAAAGTGATCTGGGGTAACGAATGCAGATATGTCAGCGGCACGAGGTGTCAAAGGCACTTGCCAATAACCTTTTAACAAGTCCAATTTAGTTACAAACCGAGCGGCACCTAAATTGTCAATACAATCTTCCATCCGCGGTAACGGGTAACTATCGGGCACTATCACAGCATTGACTATACGGTAATCAGTGCAAAAACGAAAGGAGCCATCAGATTTGGGAACAGGTAAGCAAGGCGAGCTCCATGGGCTGCAGCTTTGTACCGCAAGACCATTTTCACAGAGATATTTTACCTCTTTTCTCATCAGCTCCCTTTTCACAGCATTTGCGCGATAGGGATGCTGTTTAATTGGAGCAGCATTATTCACATCAATATCATGTTGTATTACTGTGGTTTGACTCGGGGTATCGCCAAAAAGATTTGGATACATTCTAACCAATCGCTCAATATCTTCTTTTTGGGAATTAGACAGATAACTCAATGTAGGTAACTCTCGTAATTACTCTGAATTGGGCAATAAAGCACACTGTTGCGGAGCATTACGCAAGAATAAACCATCCTCGTCAGTCTCTGAACCTCCAGTCCCAAGAGCAACAAGCACAACGGGGCAACGGCAGGTTTCACTGTCGTTTCCTCTTGTTCAGGGTGAGACTGGCGTGGGTGGTAGGCTTTTAACATGTTATGGCAAATCCTCGTTTGTCGACGTCTTTCAGGTGTGCGAATAACATAATCAGTGTCACTCAATTTTTTCTCAATTGTATATGGACCAGCAAATCTCGCAGACAAAGCGGACCCAACAATGGGTAACAAAACTAATACCTGGTCTCTGGTTTTAAACTCGCAAAAACAATTGCTTTCTTGTTATATCTCTGTTTCATAGTCTTTTGAGCAGAGGTCAACATTTGACGCGCCATGGAGCAAGCCTTACGCAACCGCTCCCGAAACCTGCTGACGTACTGCAGCACATTCGTTTTGCTCTCCGACTCCGAAACCAAAATGTTCTCCTTCAACATCTTTAGCGGGCCATGTACAGTATGTCCGAACACGAGCTCGGCTGGACTGAAACCAAGGGACTCCTGTACTGCCTCTCGTACAGCAAACAGCATAAGAGGAACCCCTTCATCCCAAATACCTGCCTCGTCCCCTGATCACTCTGGATGACCTTAGGAAGACCAAATGTTGCAAAAAACTTTATAAGGGTGTAGTGAAGTCCCACTACATTCAAGATTTTAGCTGGCTGTGGCGGCCAAATATGGATCAGATTTCGGTTAGAAAATCAAGAGTGGAGAAGAGATTCTTGATGATGAGCATTTTTTTTATCTTAAATATGCAGGTGAGGTATGCATCTGTGATATTGCAAGGAATGGTCTACAAAAGGAAATAGAGAAATAATTTACAAAAAATATTCGTCTAACATTTGTGTCTCATTGTACTAATACACTAATCAATCAACATAATACAAAATATACTTGACATAAAGTCTGTATTTCCACCCGTAATGGCAACAATAACAATAAGGTTAACGAAAATATAATTGTACACAAAATAACAGGGTACTATAAACCGTTATGTAAACAAACACTCGCTGTATTCGCACGTAACATTAGCGCGGCGGGTGATGACGCAGCAGATTAGTTCGGCAAATTACGGTCGAAATAAACGGTAAAACCCGATCGTTATAAACACTGGAAATGACCAATAACATGCATGACATATACTTATCAGAAACAAACGTATATATGAACTCACTTGTATTGCATAAACGCATTATGCAGAGCATAACCTGCAGCATAAATAAGGATTGATAGTCATCTCGTACTGGTGTGCATCACGTATTACGGACCGTGCATTAAAACAATTATTAAACTTAAGTTCCGAGGACATGCTTTCTGACAAGGGCTTTAATGATTGTAGACGCAGTTATTTTACGGAGCGGAACAGCTTCAGGAAAACGAGTAGTAGCACACATGATAGTTAAAAGAAACTGATTCCTGGCTTTTGACCTTGGCAATGGGCCAACACAGTCAATAATTACACGTTCAAATGGTACATGCACAATGGGTATTGGAGTAAGGGGAGCATTTGGGATTACCTGATTTGGTTTACCACTGCACTGGCACGTCTGACAGGTCCGGCAGTATCTGGCAACATCTCGTTTCAAACCAGGCCAAAATAAATATCTCAGAATTCTGTGATAAGTCTTGGTAATTCCTAGGTGACCGGACAGGACATGGTCATGCGCAAGTGACAGTACATGAGGTCGGTATACAGAGGGAATGACCACTTGTTACACGGTATTCCAGTCAGCTCCCGGTTCACGTGTAGAACTCCACTTACGCATCAACATTGAATCCTCAACGAAATAACCTGTGGGTTGCTGTTTTAACTGTTCCTGGGAAAGTACCGCATCAAAACACCTTTTTAACGTCTCATCCTTTTCCTGTGCGATAATTATCTGCTCACGGGTCATGTTTAAATTAAGCTTCTGAAAATTATCTTAATCTGTTTCAAAAACACAAGGTTCTTCCACACTCTTAGGTCTACGTAGCAAGGGTTCATCTGTATGCATAAATGTATTCTCAAGAGTAAACTCCTCATTATCCAGCCACTTGGCCTGAGAATGAGTCACAACACATGCAGGAAAAGTGTCAGGATAAGTGGTGGACAACTCATCATCTACAGTGGATACGGGTTTCTTGTCAAAAACCTCTAATGACGGCATCACTTTACCCCCAGCAATATCATTCCCGAGGATAAAAGACACCCCTTGAATTGGCAAGTCTGGAAGGACAGCTAGTGACACCACACAATTCACAAGATCACACTTTAAGTGGATTTTATGTACAGGGGCTTTAACAATGCCCATCTCAATCCCCTGCATAAGAATGCTTGTACCACACGAAGTCTGTTCATTCAAAACAAGCACATCAGCGATCAACACAGAGTGGACGGTGCCCGTATCACGGAGTATCTGGATTGGTCACTGATCTGCAGGGTTACCGGTTGTGGAGACTAACCCATTAAAAAAGAAAGGACGATAACTTGCGCCAACGACCTGCTTCTCTAGAAATAATGGCCTGTTCGAGGCTGTTGACTGAATTAGACCAACACGTGTGGGTCATGCATGTTTACTTTTAAGAGCACGACAGTCCGCAATCATGTGACCAACTTTATGACAATAGTAAAATTCTCTTATCTCCTTTCCCTGCTCTGTCTTAGCCGGAGCACGGGGAGGAGAGGAATGAGCAGACGAATTCACAGACACCACTGTTTTAGGACGAGACGCTGTAAATGTTCCAGAGTGAGCTAAAGAGAACATCGGTTCCAGCTTGGGATACAGAATTTACTTTTTGTTCATTTAGATGTACTACAATATGCTCAGGCAAACAATTCTTGAATTCTTCCAGTAGAATAAGTTAATGTAACTTACCAAAATCCATTGTCTTAGTGGCAGTACACCATTTGTCAAATAACAAGCTCTTCTCTCAAGCAAACTCTATGTAGGTCTGTTGCATACCCTTCTTATGGTTCCTAAAACGTTGTCTATATGCTTCTGGCACCAGTTCATAACCCCTTAATATTGCGGACTTCACAATATCATAATTTAAGCTTTCCTCAACTGAAAGTGCGGAACAGATCTCCTGGGCTTTGCCAGACAGCTTACACTGCAATAGCAAGGTCCATATTTTGGATGGCCAATGGAGGGTCGACGCAATACGTTCGAATACTTGAAAGTATGAGTTAACTTTGTCTTCACGAAAATTTGGAACAAGTGAAATATACTTATGTCAGTATGGTGCGAATTGGGCGAAGCAGCTGGTGCACTCACTGGAGCAGCTGTGGATGTACCTGCATCAGGGACAGGAGAAGCCAGGGGTGCGGCTTTAGCAGCCTCTATGTCTAGCTGTTGCAGCTTGACCTGCTTATCAGCCTCTATCTCCAGTTGTCGAATCTTAAATCACAACTCCAACTCAGCTTGGTGGGCACATGCTTTTTCCTAAGCTTCATACTGTAATTTGGCTAAATGTAACTTAAGTCTGCCATCTCCCATTGAATCAGTCGAGGCAGGTGATATGGGATCAAAGGGCGGTAACACAACCTTGGGTTCAACCTCCGTCTCACCCTCAGCTACATCACCATTCTGCCCTGCCCATCCAGGACCGCACTGCCTTTCAGTCACAACGAGAGGATTCAATTCTTCTGGAGTTACACTATCCACAGCAAAAATCCCCAATACGACCAACCGATCATGAATAACTTGCCGGAATTCTTTTTTAAAATTTTGCTTGTTCACTAGAATCTGAAAATGTTCAGCAATTTGAATTAAATCGTCTTTGCGACATTTATCAAATTCCCCAAGAGTTGGGTTCTGAATAAACGAGTCCAAATTGAATGACGTCATACCTGATCCAAAACCAACATCCAGAACTAATTCGCCTTAAGCAATAGACAACGTCCACTACAAATGAAATCACTTTGCCAACTGTGCTGAACACAACGATACCAATGTCCACAGGAAAAAAAAAAAATAAATATTGGGATCTTGGACGAACCCCCAAAAATGTTACGATCCTTGGTGTTCTAGGGGTATACGGGTCACACACTTAAATTTGTAAGACATTGGCAAGTTGAATTCCCAGCACTGATTGCAACCAAAGTGATGACAAACTGAATACTTTATCAGCAAATTGTATTTATTTACATAAAGTACAAGTGAAGTGGTATCAAGTGAAATATTTACAAGTGAAAATAGTTGTTTAAAGTCAGGCACTAATAGAAAGACTGGCTATGGGTGCGGCTGAAAATAAACCAAAAAAAACCCAGTCTAACTAATCACAATTTCCCCCCCATCCAGTCTGATCAAAAAATAAAAAAGGGGAAAAAATTAATCTAATGAGCAAAAACACCCTAACTGGCTACACTATCTAGATCAAAAGGGATACATAGGTTGGCACGCACCATCTTACCTAGTGTATCATACCACGTGGCTTACTTCCCTACACCAGTCTATCAGTCGTTAATATCACCAGCATATTGACTGACAAAAACAAAGTGTAGCCAGAACAAAGTAAGTCTCAAGACTGACTCTAATTCCTGAAACGGCTTCTTAAAAGCCAGCTGGAGAATGGGGATTGGTTGAGGATGGTGCACTGAAACAGATTATCGTCAAACCAGAAGAATGGAGTAACAGGATTGGTTGAAGTACTGAGATGTGCAGCAGCCAATCAAAAGCAGCAAGCAATGGATGGAACCACTAAGGACCTGAAATAAGAAAAGAAAAAAAGAGCAACAGACAAAACAACGACCCAATAACCTTCTGGAATGTAACACACCCCTTATGTGACAGTACGTGCCACCAGAGGGAACCGTCGCCTGAATATTGAGTTCCATTTCTGGACTGCATTTCCCCCAAGCCCCATACATAGGACTGATTATATTCTGGTCGCCACCTGTTAATCATTTCCCGCCCTATTTAAACTCAGTGTTTGTCTCACTTATTGCGAAGTTCTGTTTTGCCCCAGCAACATTACTGAGCGGTTTCTACTGTGTTTGACTATTCTGTGTTTGACTATTCTGTGTTTGACTATTCTGTGTTTGACTATTCTGTGTTTGACTATTCTGTGTTTGACCCTGTTTTGTTACCGTTGTCTCGATTGTTTGCCGCCTGCCTTGATTACCGCTTTCGACCACGTTTATTAAATACTGCAAATGGATCCGCACACCTCAGCCTCTTCATTACAGTACTACAGCGTTGTTTGGAAATGTCACAGAGTTAAAATGGAGGGGTGGAGTATTAAATTCTGGGTATCATGACAGCACAAACCCAGGAGGAACCCAGCTATAGTTCCTTTCAGGTGTTTGGGGTAGTCCTTTAAAAACGATTTTGGTTATAGAGAATACTCTCTTTGCAGTGAACTTTGAGCACTATAACTTTGCAGATATTGGTTATGTTCAAATAGCACCATTACTAAGTTAAGTGAAAACACATAATAGGACCCCCAAGGAAAACATACTGATAAAAATGAGTGTGACTGATAATGAAAAGTGCCTGACTAATGTGATTTGGAAACTGCATAAATGGTGGGTAAGGGAACATGTAAAAATTCCACACATTGCATTTAAACAAACACGACACTGTCATTATTCATGCCAACAAGAGGGTTATAAACTTTAAAATGTGACTATATGTCATATAGTTACAACCTGCTTGCACCGACTACTTATGAGGTAGTATTGTGGGGGAAAGAGAAACTCATCTCAGCTGTATATTAGGCCACCGTCCAGGGCTGTTGAGAGGTTTGTTTTTATAACATGCCCTGGTATTTGAACAAGGGCAGGATACATGAAAAGCATCCAGTGATCAGAAAGTTTTATACAGAATTATTCTTGCACATTCTTAGTATGAAAACAATAGACAATAATAGAGGGTTGACGATAACATCTTCCACACTTTTGGGAAAACTTTTTACTACATGCTGCACCATAGATTCAGGGATTTGCTCCATGACTTTCCAGTATTGAACTTTTTCACAATATTCTAATTACCTAAGACACAGAATTTTGGGTTTTCCTTACCTGTAAGCCATAATCATCACAATTTCAAGAAATAAAGGATTGAAATATTTTTATGTGTAATGAATATATATAATAAATGGGTTTCACTTTCTGAACTAAATGACAAAAAATATTGACCTTTTTCATGATATTCTAAGTTTTTGAGATGTACCTGTATATTTTCCACTCACACTATTTTGAAGGCGGTAAAAATATTATAAAATGTATCTCTGTCATTTAAGACATGACAATGGTTAATCTCTG
This sequence comes from Botia almorhae, assembly GCA_036877575.1. Classification (NCBI taxonomy): domain Eukaryota; kingdom Metazoa; phylum Chordata; class Actinopteri; order Cypriniformes; family Botiidae; genus Botia; species Botia almorhae. The sequence goes on along the minus strand of JAZGTJ010006150.1, from coordinate 18,689 downwards.
ATTGATTAGTTCAGCACATTGCAATGTGCAATCGATTAGTTCAGCACATTGCGATGTGCAATCGATTAGCAGTGTCTGGATGAACACTATGGGGAGAGCTTGCAAGGTTTCTCCATTCCACATAAAGTTTGCGATAGGAAAACATTTCTGTTATTGATATTCTCTCCCTTTTTAGGGGTACAACATTCTGGAGGCTCTTAATCTGAGATTGTCTCTTCAGAGGGCAGTCGTCACTTACCTGGCAGACTAACTCCTGATGCAGTACATCCCCTAAAACAACTCAGATCAACATTGGAGTGGAAAGAGTTCCTGCAGTGGAGGCAAGACATAGACAAAGAACCCTATACCTGAGACCACTGCGACCATTAGGTGAAGACAAGTTCAGCCAGTCTCAAGTAAGCCCTACACTGTGAAAAGGTCCACTCTAGTGTCAAAATAGAGACAACAGAGCTAGAGGAAATGCAAGTTGAGGTTATCGTCATGCTAAATCCACTACCCAAAGACAAACTTCTAAGAGTGTGCGAGTTCCTGGACATAGCAGATCAAGCGGCGGTTTCATCTAAATCCTGTTGTCTGTCAATGTCCTGATGTCCCTGATCTCCCATATCCTCCAACATCTCGAAAAAGGAATAGCCGAGTTGGAAGACGGTGGCATGTCTGAACTGTTAAGCCTGCACAATAAAATTATAGAAATTAATACAGTTACTGAAAATGAGATAATAGGACAAAGCAAAATCACTGAAAGAGATTAATTGCAGAGAGAGGGCTAAAAAGCACAATTAAACAAAAGGTTTATGAAATTCAACAATTGAAAGGAGTTAACACAAAACAAAGCACTGCCCAGCCTCAATCACAAACTACCTTAACATTTAGTAAATGTCCAACTTAGTGGTGACCCAGGCCAAAAAGAGAAATTAAACTTTTCATACTTAGCACAGCAAATTGAGAATGGTCTGAGCCGAGACTACCCAGAGTGTGAGATTGCTGATGCAGTCATTTTTTTAGATTAGATTCAACTTTATTGTCATTACACATGTACAAGTTGTCAGGTTTCTGAGAGGAGGAAGAACACAGTTGCAGACAGCAGTATAAAAATAAAGTTTTATTAAACAAATTCAAAACACAGGAATAAAAACAGAACAGGATAAACTAATAACTTCAAAACTAACTAGAACTATCTAAAACACTAATCAACATAAATCAAAACTAAACAGAACGCTAAACAATAAACAAGGCACGACTAGACGAGACAGACTGTGACAATACTTGAACAAAGAAACACGCAACAAGACGGAAGCTCAAACGAGGAGGGCGATATACAGAACACGGATTTAACAGGCTGGAACAATAACAGGCTGGAACAATAACAGGCTGGAACAATAACAGGCTGGAACAATAACAGGCTGGAACAATAACAGGCTGGAACAATAACAGGCTGGAACAATAACAGGCTGGAACAATAACAGGCTGGAACAACAACAGGCATGGAAACACGCACGCATAGAAACAACACGAACTGGCACAAGACAGCAAACACGAGGGCATTAAATACACATGATCAATGAAAGCAACAGGTGACTGAAACGAGATAACAAGGAGGCGGGGTAATGACGCGAGACCGGAGAGCACATGACTAATGAATATTCAATAGCCACGTGCTTCCACACGAAACGCACACCCAAAGCGCGAACTCAAACTCCGACCCAAATCGAAACTAGAACATGCAGAATGAGTCGGAGTCTGAGCCCACGCCAGCAAGTGCAGGATATAGGTATAAATTATAAGTTATGTACAGGGAGAAGCTATGAATAATATTTACAGATGAAGTACTGTGAGCATAATTTACAGATGATGAGCATAATTTACAGATGAAATTAACTACAATTAGAATGTACAAATAGATGAACATAGTATACAGGTTGCTATTAACTATAATATAAATTGGATATGAACATAATATACAGGTTGCTGTTTACTGAAGCAGTAATTTACAAATAGGACAGCACATAGATTTTTGCTTGGAGTAAGAGGGAAGGGGGGAAAGGTGGGTGTGGATTTTAAAGTATTTATGCCCCATGGGGGAAAACCAGGAACAATGGCCTGGGAAAAAACACCAAATAGTGTTTTATTGCTTTCTATAAACAAACCCAGAGCTTCTCCCTAGACCAGCTGCCTTACAATGGGCCAGACTCCGATTGGTACAGTACAGCTTGTTAAGAGTGTCCTTCCTGCTAGTATGTTTCAGGGCTATCATCAGGGGTTCATGTCAAAAGGAAGAAAGTATCTAACAGCTTTTGTGATGCCCTGGGGCCTATATAAATGGGTGCATATTCCTTTTGGGCTGATGAATGCTCCAGCAGCCTTCCAGTGATGTATGAAAGAGTGCTTAGAAGGCCTGCGTGATGAGGTCGGCATCCCATACCTCGATGGCAAATTTGGTTTTTAATAAAACCTTTGAAGGCCATGTCCTCAAGGAGTAAGAGGGAAGGGGGGAAAGGTGGGTGTGGATTTTAAAGTATTCATGCCCCATGGGGGAAAACCAGAAACAATGGCCTGGGAAAAAACACCAAATAGTGTTTTATTGCTTTCCATAAACAAACCCAGAGCTTCTCCCTAGACCAGCTGCCTTACAGTTCCTCCCCTGGCCCCTTGGGGCAATCTCAGAGCAGTCCTTAAGTCATTATTAGACATATCTCAGTCTTCCTTCAGTACATTATTTGTAGTTGTAACAGCCTTTGCAGACTCTGCACCTTCCATGTTGGTCGAACTCCACAGGTGTGAACTCTGCAAGTGTCTGTGATTCTCCTGGCCAGATTTGTCTCCATCTGGCTCTGCCCATTGTGTCAGTTAAGGCCTGTGTGCTCTGTTCGTAGAAGGTGTCTCCTTCCATGATGAGACGTTTGTGTCTAGTGGGATCCTCCCCTGGATATTTATCTCACCCATCTTCTGTAACCTCTAGGAAAAGGTATTTTTTAGGACAGGTTAGAGTTCCACTGGTGAAGGAACTTCTCTCACTGATATTAATTACCATGTGGGATATCTGAACAGCATCTGTTGGACAATCAGTCCAGAGCTTCTCCCTAGATCAGCTGCCTTACAATGGGCCAGACTCCGATTGGTACAGTACAGCTTGTCAAGAGTGTCCTTCCTGCTAGTATGTTTCAGGGCTATCATCAGGGGTTCATGTCAAAAGGAAGAAAGAATCTAATAGCTTTTGTGATGCCCTGGGGCCTATATGAATGAGTGCATATTCCTTTTGGGCTGATGAATGCTCCAGCAGCCTTCCAGTGATGTATGAAAGAGTGCTTAGAAGGCCTGCATGATGAGGTCGGCATCACATACTTTGAAGGCCATGTCCAAGATGTAAGAAAAGTGCTGCAATGGCTTAGACAACATGGCATCAAACTTAAGCCCAGTAAGTGTGAAATTTTTAAATCTGAATCTGCTACCTGGGTAGAATAGTCTCTGCAGAGGGAAGTAAGTTGATCCTGCAGACACAGAAGCGGTCAGATCACTGAAAGACAAACAATCAAAGAATGTTGGTGAGCTGAGGAGAATAGCTACTATTAGCTACTATTGGCAGTACAATAAAGATTTCTCTTGCATTGCTAGCCTTTTGTACAATGATAGTGATAATACTCACTATCAGAGACAATCAAAGACAAATGCATGAAAGCTGGTGTCCTATCGAATAAGCCTATTACCTGGACTGACCAACATCAGAGCACTCTTGAACAGTTAATTAATTGTTTGCTCCAGCCCCTGTATTAGCATTCCCTGTCTTTTTACAACCTTTTATATTGCATACAGATACATCAGCTCAAGGCTTACGTGCAGTATTGTACCAGAAACAAAATGGGAAACTCTGCGTGATTGCTAACAGATCTAGGATTGCCTACAGAGAAGAACTACTACCTGCACTCAGGCAAGCTTGAATTTCTCACCTTGAAGTGGTCAATCACTGAAAAATTCTGTGATTACTTGTATATGCCCCAACTTTTACCGTATATAGTGACAACAATCACCTTTAATGTCTTGTCATCAGCAAAATTAAATGCTACAGGTTGCAGATGGGTTGCTGATTTGGCAGATTTCCACTTCAGATATTGAGATACTGAGAAAAAATGCTATCCAGATTGCCACTTGACATAGGAGCCATGATGAAAGAGTGTTCCGAGGAGTTGTCATCAGATGTAATAGGTGCAACAATTCAGGCTGTAGAAGCTCAAGAAGGACCCAGCATCCCATGGTTAGTCTCGACAAACTGTTTATCTAATGAAGCCTGTCATAACTCTATTGTCTGTAAGTGAGATTAGAGAAGCTCAGATAAATGACCAGGATATTAGTCCTGTCTATCAGTGCAAGCTGTCTGGAACAAAACCACCAGTGAAAAAGCTAAAGACATACAGCCCAAGAACAAAATGCCTGTTTTGTGAATGTGGAAAACTTACCATTAATAATGATGGTAACCTTTATTGAATTACTTCTACCCGCACACAGTTGGTCCTGCCAGATAAATATAAAGAAACGGTTTTGCGAGAGCTGCAGGATGAAATGGCCTTCAGAGTACAGATCGCACCCTCTCACTCATCCATTAACATTTCTTTTGGCATACATGCAGACAGACATTAAGCATTATGTCACAAAAACATGCAGATGCCTAAAGCGCCCCATTAATAAGAGCCCCATTAATAAACATGGTCACAACCAACATGGTTGACATGGTTGCCACCTGCAATACTGTTACCACTTGCCTTTTGTGTATCGAGTTCACTAAATAGGAACCAGGAACTACTAAATTTGTAGTGAGACTGTGAACTTTAAGCAGAGGATTCATTGCATAATAGACCATGATTGAACTTTTGAATTTAGTTAAGATTGTGGACTGTTTTGCTTATTGCCTTTAATGGTCTTTGAACTTTAAAATGAGAAAATAATAGACTGTTGGCCTTACAGAGTATAGTCTTGAGAGACTGCTAAATTCTTGAAAAAGATGGACTGTTGTTTTGTGCCTTTGCAGTTACGCACTCTGAGATGCTCATGGACTGTTCATTTTGGGAAACTTTTGCTTTGCACAGAAAGAAAACTAAGTCTATGAACTGAAAACAAAAACTGAACAGTATAAAGAACTCTTGCACTACAAACTTATGTGTCACATACAGAAGAGCCTGATAACTGTTTTGAGAGATCTTCAGGGCAATGTCGAAACAACATTTATTTTAAAGGGGAGTGCGTGACAGATTGAAATTTGTAGTTATTAATATAAAATAGTAATAAATATGTGAAACATATATACTTTCCACTCACACTGTTTTGAAGGCAGTAAAAATATTATAAAATGTATGTCTGTCATTTAAGTCATATTGGGGAAATCTCTGATCGATTAGTTCAGCACATTGCGATGTGCAATCGATTAGCGGTGTCTGGAGCTTGCGAGGTTTCTCCATTCCACATAAAGATTTCAGTTGGGAAACATTAAGTGTTCTGTTATTGATCTTCTCTTCCTTTTTAGGTAGTGTTAATGTAGTGTAAAATAATGTTATATAATGTTTAAGATGGTGCAGATATTATTTTTTGATGTTTAAAATGTTAAAGTTTAATTAGTCATGTAAAAGAGTCGTGAGCTCAGGGCTCCATTTTGAGTCCTAATAGCGTGAGGCCAACATAATGGTGCGAGGCCACATGTAGAAAATATTTAACAGTATATTTAAATGCGATGTGTGTTTACAATTTATGGTGAGTTCTGTTTATTCTGTGCTGACTGTTTGATTATCTAAAAATGTGACTATGAAAAGTGAAGTACCAAGAACATTTGAGACATATATGCATTTTCAGATAAAATACTTACGTGGGAGAGAGTGTTTACATGTATTATAGTACAAAACAATTTTAAACATAGTTGAAAGCAACAAGAGGTTGATGTCCAGATACTTGTAAATAGTCTTAAAATATTAATGAATTTATTGATGTATTATTGATTATAGAAAAAGTTTAATACCTATGTATACTAAGTTTATGTATACCATTAAGAGCGTATTTGTCATAAATTGTTGAATGTGTGTGCATTATGAAAAGAATGCCAATGATGCTGTCTTGGGAAAAGTTGTTTATTGCCAATTGTTGTAGTAGATTTCACATAAAATTTGGAGGTAAACTTGAGCAGCAGAGAAAACGTCTCAGTTATGACTGTAACCTCTGTTCCCTGATGGAAAGAATAAGATGTTGTGTTGAGGACATAACACTAGGGGTCTGTCCTTGGCAGCCTGTAATCTCTGATTTAAATAAAAAAGGCCAATAACAACTGGCAGATGAAATTTGCATTCCAATCTCCAGCGGTACATATGGGTATAAATGGAGATGTTGTACAGCACTCATTCAATTTAGTTCTGAGGAGCCAAGAGCATCCCAGCCATACAGTGGACAGTTCAGTGTCAAGAGAACAGAGGTTACAGTCGTAACCGAGGCATTTACTTTCTGTCACTCACTCAACATTTTGTTGATGATGTGACCCTTGGGGTCCCTGTACAAAACACAACAACTGCTGAACCATGCTACAAGGTAAGCAGAAAAGACACGGGCAAGCTTAGTCGTAGCCTTGTAGTGAACACTCCAGACATTGCAACCTTCTAGTGTGTAGAATAGGAAGCCTCCTAGACTCTGATAGGGGTGAAGTGGGCCCTAGCTGAGGCAGCTCAGGTGGTGGCTTTTCCTCGACTACCAATCGAGATACCCACCAGCACATATGACCAGCACTGAAAAGTGTTTAGATAAATACCACGAAGAACACATCATACAGAAGAGAGGTGATATGTGTAATATCTTGTATGGACACACCAAGGGGAGTACCACATATGAAAGTCCAACAGGGCCCCATCATCTGAGTGGGGTTACAACCACAGTGGTAATGGTAGAGAACATTTACCAATGGGAGGACATGGGGTTCAGTGCAAGGAACCTGTCCATGGGAGATATCCATGGGGTAATCACACAGGATTATCAAAGGGGAATCGCAATGTATGGAGCGCTAACACAGGGGTCAGGGCTTACCATGCACATAGGTATCTGGCGTGGTGTCAACCTGCTCCTCCCGACTTGCCACTGGAGAGTGCTTAAAAGAAAATGGAAGAGGCACTGTCAACCTTTACCAGCCCCGGGGTAAGAATTGAGGTATATGAGAAAGCTAATCGCCTTTGCAGCGCAAGTGGTACACTCAGTCAGCTTACACCTATTAGACCCATGTAACACACAGGCTAAGACCGGCAAGACTATGCAAAGGTTGCAAAACCTTGTAAAGGTGTTGGGTGTAGCCCAACCTGCAGTTCTATAAATATCTGCTAGAGAGGCGCTATTGGCCAGTGCCAAGGAGGACTCCACTCCAATGGTGGAGTGTACACAAACTCCGAAGAGGCACGGCAACTTGTGCCTATGTGGTTCTAATTGTATCCACAATCCAATGTATGGCCAACCTCTGTATGGAGACAGCCTTCCCCTTCTGCTGTCCTCCAAAGCAGACAAAGAGCTGATCAGAACGTCTAAAGCCCCAAAGGGACATAATAATCAGGTTGTACAGTCTAAGTAATTTTTCTTTTCCTACCCTTCATATTGTGATAGGCAGAGATAGACACCACATACACCTTGAGGGTTGAGGAGGACAGGTGGCTGTCCAACCTCTCCTGCAGGATGACACATTCCTAATCTGGCATCTCTGTGGGTTCTCTGCTTAGGAAGTGCACCAGAACACAAAAAAGTACACAGTTTCAGGGCGTACAGCTGCCTAGTTGAGGGGGCTCTAGTCTGACTATCTGCCAGATATGGAGGTGGGTAGAACCTTGTACTGGTACGCCCTCCCATCTGCAACTCTGTGTTAAGAGAGGACCTAACACCACACAGATGTAGTGTCTAAGACAGATCAGACACACAATACCTGGTTATATTTAATTACATTAATATTTCACATATACCACAAAACTACCCCCTAAACTGCAAATTAACACCCAGATGCAGAACCAGGCCTCCGGTAAGCCACACAACCATAGCATAACAGGTAGATAAGACTGTTTTACAACCCAAAGGAATGTAGAGAGATACACTCTCAATTCATTAACAATGTTATAAAATTGTAAACATTTTCACTTAAGAATGCATAATAGAAATGTATAAACACATGTATCCAATTTCCCCTAGGCTACATGTCTTTGGTGTTTTATGTTTATATATATATATTAATCTGTGCAGATTTAAATGAATGTTTTAGTTATTCTGTTGATCTGGATCACATGTACCTGTGTTTAGTATCTATGAGCTGCGTTTTTCATATCCTAAACATTAATGTCCTTAACATTGTGATACCTTTGGTTGATATTAATATTATGAAACTTCTGAAGATTTCCATCTTGACATCTAATCAAATTAAAGTCTAGTCTTTCCATTCATCAAAGACCTCTGCATCAAACTGGTTCTTTCTCTCTCATCAATACAACATCCAGCGAAGATCAACTGTAGGCCCCAACTAACTGCATCAGCACACTTTCCTTCAAAGTGTAAGACATGCAAGTATCATACTTGGTCTAAGTAATTAAGTCATAAACTCATAAAATCTTTAGCCCTTTCATGGTGGTCTGGTGGCAGACATCTTGAAAAGAAAAGATGTGAGCTACGACTGCAATGTTTTTATAGACATGTTTTGCAACATGATTGCAAAACATTGTGACAGATTGTGGCTGTCAGCAGGAGAGATGAATTTGCCACATTTAAGAGCATAGTGGCGAAAAGACATCTTTAAAAAAAGCACCAACTGTGCTCTTTAGAGAGTTACTTATGTTTTTATGAACAGTCTGCTGATTGTGCCGAATTCTTCTTTAGAAGACAAATACTCTAGGCTCAAAAGAACAATGTTGAATGAATGCCATCTTTCTTTATCGGTATGTACGGGGTGGAAATTCATTCACCAATGCAAATTTCATTCGCCAATTGTCATTTTTATACGTCGGAAATGATAGGCTCTTAGGGACAAAAAGTGAGTGACAAAAATGGAATCAAAGGAGGCGACAATGAACACTGCATAGTGATACCTGAGATGGTATGAAAATACAGCTATTGAGTATGTTAATAGTAATAGGGTGTCTGGTACCTGATAAACAGGAAATGTCAAAGAAGAGGAGATGCACAATTAAAGGGCATCCCTGGGGAATTATGCGCATGGCAAAGTTTAAATTGCCAAGTATGGAGAGAAGTTCACATTTTCTCCTTGGGCATTCTAGATTAATGGCCAGAAAATCAAGAGATCCCAAGTTCTGTGAATGCTTTTAGAACTGTGAGGAGGTGCACAGCTGGAACATTGTCGTGTGGTAAGATTATTAAAATGTCAAGCAAATGGAGAAGGTAAGGGATGACATAATTGTTAGACACGATCCAACATATAGCTTTTGACAGTGTCAAAAATGTTGGAGCTGCTTTTGCAGCCGAACGTTAAATGCAGGGAAAAGTAGAATTTATTACAACAGTAGATGGCAAATAAATGCCATAAATTTGGGCTGATAGGTATTACCTCTGAAGTTATATCTACTTTGGCCAGCTGTGCTCTGTGGCCGATGCTTTTAATCATCATTATTGCTTTGGTCAATAACATGGTAATGCAGAGAGTATTCTTTGAGAGGAAACAGAAGATTGTGAGGGGCTGAGAGATCAATAATCAAAATCCTTTTTTTTTATTATGTAGTGGCTAAACCAATGGGGCTGATAAGGAGGTGTTTTAATAGGATCAATCATGAAACCTTTCTCTACTACTTCGGTATTGAAGATTATCACAGATAATATTTTGAGTGGATGGTGGGTGGCTGGTGAATCCAATAGTAGAAGTATGTGGGGCGGTGACAATAGTAGTTGTGGAAATAGGCTGAGCAAGTGGGGTAAGAGGTCCGGCCAGGACAGAAATTAAGGCATGACCATAGCTGGCTAAGGGCCTGCCGAGGCAGCATGGCGCTGAAGGAGGGCAATGCACTTTATGGAAGGTGGCCAGGGAAGCTGCTGGGCTTGAGACCTAGGTTCAGTAGGTCTTGTTTGGATAAGTGGATGAGATCAAAGCAGAAGGAGAGAGGTTTGTCAACTAGAGAGGAACATATAAATCATACAGCTATGCTTTTTAATCTCTGTGTAAATTGGATGTCAGATTTTATTAGAGCTTGTCTTAATGCTTTCTTTGTCCATTTTGCTATTGTAGGAATGGCTGGATGAGACACAGTGAAAGCTGACACGGAGACAGTTAGTTGGTGTCTCACTGGCGGGGCCAGGGTAGATCTCATAGATGTTTTGTTGAGAGGGATTGCTCCTTCTGCTAGGAGATTGGGGTGGATGAGCTTTGGCAGAGAGAAAGGACTCCTTGAATGGGACAAGCTTGATTTCTGACATGGCGACAAATGGGTATGGTCAAATGCTGAAAAACTGTCATGAACAGAGGTGAGGGATGGCCATACATGTACAGTCATGGCCAAAAATATTGGCACCCTTGCAATTCTGTTAGAAAATGCAACACTTCTCTCAGAAAATTGTTGCAATTGCAAATGTGCTCCTCCTGAACTTTTACTTTACTAGTAAAATAAACTTAATTTGGTGTGGTTAGCTGATGACATAGATATGACTATTATGAGTCACGGTTATAGCACCACCAACTGGCAACTGGAAGTGTGTCACTTAAAACAAACTTTAAAATAGTCCACTTACATTTAGCCAAGTCACTTCAGACTTGGTCAGAATGATGTAGAGAAATGGCTGATGTAGAGTTCTAAAAGGATTTGTGAAATCTTAACATAAAACTTTAAAACTGTTTACATGTATTTGAGGCACACATAATAGTAGTCAGCCATCAGTCATGGGCAATAGCCTAGACATGGGCATGGTGGGGGGCGCTGTATGTCAGGGTCCTGGCTAGAGATCGCGTTTTGCCAGGATCCTGACACAGTCAGTGTTATATGTCAGAGCATGAAGTTTAGACTCCGAGTCATCTTGTCATCTTGCAGGTTCTTGTTTTGGAGTCGGAGTCTAAACTCGCGTTCTAGGTGTGTGTTCCATGTGGAGGCACATGGTTCTGTTTTGTTTACATCTGCCATGTGCTCTCCGGTCTCAAGTCATTACCCCGCCTCCTTGTTTTCTTGTTTAGTTTGATTTCGCGCACCTGTTCGTCATTGTTCCCTTTTGTATTTAATCCCCCCTTTTTGCTGTGTTGTGCTGGTTTGTGTTCTCTCCGTCTCGTTCGCACTCTCGCCTGTACTCCGGGTCTTGAACCTTTGTAGTCTGGGCCAAGTCTAGTCAGTTTGTCTTGTGACCGGAGGTCTGTTTGTTGGCTTGTTCAGTGTTCCTCGTTACACCTCCTTGTGGGAGCTTCGAGTTCTATTTATTTAAATAAAGCTCCTTGTAGGAAGAGTGGGTTTTGTTGGATTTAAATAGTTTTTTTTGAGTGAACCCTTTCTGTATTTGGATTCTTCCCTGCTCATCCCTGACACTGTAGTGCTCCCTTTTGACTAAAGTGATGGGGTTAGTTTTACGTACAGTCAACAGACTTAGTACATGTACTATTCTTATCAAGCCGCACAACTTTTAAAACTATATTAGCTCTTCCCAACAGGATGTTGACCATTTTCAGTTGTATGTAGTTGACAATAACTTTTTAAATACTTCTCCTTTATGGGACTGTCACTATTTTCCTTAAAGTTTAAAGTCATTTTATAACATTTTGTTTTTTGTGTTTTTAAGATCAAAAACATGTTTTGGTAAACCACTTTACACTTTTATTCTAAACTCTTAGATTTCTCAAAATGAAACTTAAGCGATTCCTCTATCTCTTAATGGTCTAAAAGAAATTAGACCATTGTGTAATTAATTACACAATGGAAAAGTTTGGTTGAACCTTTTTCTTTCCATAATGGCTGTTTTGACTTGGGGCACAGTCAAAACAGTCAAAGCCACAGCTGTAAACACCACAAAGAACAGAACAAAGAGATTTACTTTTCAATATTCATTTATACTTCAAAGCATATCAAAACAAAGTCTCTCACCTCAGACTGTCAGGACTCCCATGTGTTGTCACAGTGGGTGAAGCCATGTTTGTCAGGGTTTGTGTCAGGGATCAGAAAACACAGAGAATCCAGTTGCGAGTAATAACAATAAATTTATTAAAAAGTCAATGAAGCAGGGAAACACTGGAAAATCTTGTTTGCCGAGCTTTGAAGATCACCACTCACAGATACCGCCAACCACTCCCGAATGACAACACCAGCAGAGAGAAGATGAGCGCCCACTCGTGGATAGAACTGGTACCTCTCAGCCGAAGTGCAGTGTGGAACTGGTGCTGGGAGCTCAGTAGATGGAGACATGTAGTGTTTGCAGTCTTTGGGCTGAGCTGGAGATCGCCGGGCAGGAGAGATGGTGCTGGAAGGCGGAAGACGAGAAGCCTGGAAGAGGAGGCCAGGCGGTGCGGGCGAGCGGACAGGTTCGGCCACGAGCGGAGACCACCAGGCCGGAGGGAGACGGAAGAGCACGGCAGACCAAGCAGCAGCAGACTTCAGGATACAACAGGTAAGGAATCCGGGGTTAACTGGGGAAACACAAAAGAACACAAGACAACAGGCAGCTGGAGCTTAAACACGAGACAGGACAAACACAGAACTAAACTAATCGCCAGCTCAGACGGGAATCAGGATATAAAAAAAAAACTATTCTAAGAAAATAAACATAAAACAACAAAGAAAACAGAATATAAACAAGGCTCACAAAATGCTAAGCTAACGCTAAGCTATCAACAGACGGACACTGCTCAGGAAACGGCTGTAAGCATGACGATCTGACGAAGACTGCACACAGCGGGGAAAACTATGAAGGGGAACAAATCAACCGGAAACAGGTGAGTGTGATTTCGATACTAGAACACAGCTGAGAGTGATAACAAGAGGGAGGGGTGACGTGGACACCGGAGCACATGGTGAGCTGTCAAAACACCGTGTGCTCCGACAAGAATCAATACAAACCCGATCGATCAGACCGTAGTCCTGACAGGTTTGCACAGGAGAGAACCCAATTGCAGACAGCGATTGACACAACACCAAACTTTATTTAAATCAAACAAAACACTAAATCTCACCGTTAAAACGAAACTAAGTCTAACCTTCCACAAGGGGGGAGGTTAGACTAAAAACGAGGAACACAAAAGGCGAAATCAACACAGAGAATATTAATAAAGTCAAGGATAAAGGAAAAAAAATAACTGGTGCACACACGCGCACACACAAATAAACAACAAGTAAACAACATGAGAGACTATACAACCAAGACAGGGAACACTTGACAAAACAGACACAACTAGGAACACCAACGACAATCGACAGACCTCTTGAACAAAGGATGCGACTAGGGAACGGACTAGACGGGGCAAGAGCGAGAACAAAGAGTAGACCAAGACTAGGGCTCGCACCGGCGAGAGCGAAAACGAACGAGAGAACAAACAAAAGAAAGGACGAGAGCACACGAGAGATACAGAGAACAAACCAGCACAAGACAGCAGACAGGACTACATTTCCCATGTTCCCCCGTGCCTAGGGCTATTAAACATTTCAGAGCGTTTATTCCCTGTCTCATCAATTGGTGTTACTTTAATTGTTTATCATGTTGGATTGTTTGCTGCCTGCTTCTTCCTCCGCCTGTTTACTTTTGATAATCCCCATTGCTCTGTTTGCCGTTGTTTGACCATTGCCTGTTACACTAAGATTCTGTCTAATAAAAGAGCTGCACATGGATCCACCTGTCCATGAGTTATCGTTACACTTACAGTTAGCATAAATATGGATTAGTATTTAAATTAGCAATTTATACAGTTAAAACAGTTTGAAACATGAGTTTACTTTACTTTTCCACAATTCTGTATTGCTGCTAACAATAAATTGCAACTAAAATCATTTGAACAGGTCATAATAGAACATTTTTGTCTTTAGTGTACGAGTTGCACCATTATTTCCAAAAGTTGGGACAATTTATGCTGAATGCTTTGCAAAACAAACCATGATGTTGATCTGTTAATAAGAGTGGCAAGTCTTTGATAACATGTTGGTTTGAGTAGACATGTGAAGCTAGCAAGTTCAGTGGCTCACAATAGACAGTGCAACAGTGATAACAGACTACTTTTGAGACTCTCCAGGGCAGTTCTGCTGTTCAGGGGCAACTAAACTGTTTCTGCTTTTGAAGACCCATAATCTGCGTTAGGATATAGAGAATAATCAACAAAACACTTTACTTAAATACTCTCATTTGCTTATTAAAAGGATATGTCTGTTCTTTACTTGACTGAAAGCTGCTGTACTGCAGGATCTGAAAACTTGACATATGCACAAAAACTGGACTAAGACAAAATACCAACATCGTACTTATGTTGGACTGTAAAAGTCATTAGCATATCAAAATCATATCACGTTAAGAACAGGAACATTGACCTAGCTACTAGTGCTACAGCTTAGGACATTGACATATATGCATCATATTACATACTAACATTTTAACCCAATCTGATTAAGCCAATATTTTGGTGTCAAGAAATCTATTGCTATAGACCAGGGTTTTTTAAAGACAGTCTGCCTCCCTTTTGAGCCAATGTACACAATGATGATGCCCCCATACACACACCCAACAGGCAATTGTCAGACAGTTTGTTTACTCACTTTTATCATTTTGCACTTTTTAAAATGTTTTAAAGTAATGGAACAAAAACAATGTTAGTTCCATTTAAAAGGACAGAACATAATTACTGTCCAAACTGTCAAACAGTCAAAACTGACAGAAGATCTGTAACAGGGTGGGGAAAGATCTGTAAAAAAAGATCTCTCATTAACATATATGAGAGATCTCTCATCAACATCTGTTCTATTAAATAATGTCTACATCCCTCCCTTGGTGAGCAATTTGCATTTGGCAACATTTAGATTGTCAGTGTGGTGGATTGACAACTGCATTTACTTAATATGAATTTATGAGTCTATGAATTTATAGAACCCCACATTACAAAGCATCACTATTACTCTTTTGCATCTTTTCTGGACAAAACTTTGGTACGTAACTCGTCCCACACCGTTTGTTGTAGACCCATGAATGAGGTGTCAAGTCAACCAGAGAGGAGAGGCTACGACTTTTATAAGCGATTGGGTGTACAATGTTTTAGGGCGTACGAAAAATGGGTGAAAAATTACAGAGACTTAACATTGGGCTGCATTTTGTTACATTGTAGCTCTTCATCAGAATTTCACAGAGATTTGGGGGTGGGCTCATATCACTTGGTTTAGCAAGCAGCAACAAATGTTAACATCACAACCATACAAACCAATTTCAGTACCCTAGCAACCACCCCACAGACTTCTATTAAAAAAAACATAGACTTAACATTATGCAGATATTTGTGATGTCATGACTGCAATGTTGTAGAGACTTGGGGGTGGGCTTATATTACTCACCTTATCAAGCAGCAACAAATGGTGACATGGTGACGTTCAACTTCATAACCACCAGTTACAGTGCTCTAGCAACCACCGCATTGCCTTCTATTAAAAATAGTGAGAGGCCTCAGAACATCGTAGAGACAAGTGCGTGGTCTTTTATGACTTCTCCTTTCGGCTGTTACCTTTTAGGGGTCGCCACAGCGAATCATCTGTCTCCACCTAATCCTATTATCTACATCCTCTTCACTCACACCCACTAACTTTATGTCCTCGTTTATCACATCCATATATTTACATTTAGTCAATATATCTCCTCTTTGGGCTTCCTCTTTGCCTTCTGCCTGGTAGCTTAATTTCTAACATCTTCCTACCAATATATTAACTATCCCTTCTCTGTACATGTCCAAACCACCTTAATTTGACTTTTTCCCCAAAATATCTAACATGAGCCGTCCCCCTGATGAACTCATTCCTAATCTTGTTCAACCTCGTAACTCCCAAAGAAAACCTCAACATCTTCAGTTCTGCTACTTACAGCTCTGCCACCTGTCTCTTCCTCAGCGCCACTGTCTCTAAACCACACATCGTAGCTGGTTTCACAACTGTCTTGTACACCTTCCCCTTAATTCTATCTGATATTCTCCTGTCACAAATCACTCCTGACACGTTTTTCCACCCATTCAACCTGCCTGCACTCACTTCTTTACCTCTTTTACACACTCTCCATTGCTCTGGACTGTCGACCCCAAGTACTTAAACTCCTGTACTGTCAGGTTTGTGAGAGGAAGAAGAACCCAAATTCAGGCAGCGGTAAAGAACAATAATTTTAATAACAACAAAAAGAACAGAAGACAAGCACTGTAACTAAAAGACACGCCACCGGGGGTGCCAAGCGCAGAAAAGAAATTAAACAAAAAGGAATACTAATTAACAACTTAAAACATAAAACTAACTAGAACAATATTCAACAGAATGTTAACACAAATCAAAGAAAAAAACAAACTTGGCTAATTACAAAACTAAGATTAAAACACTGACTAGACTAATAAACTTACATAAACATATAACACTGACTAGACAAATAGTCTGACTGATGAACAAGAAGTGACTAGGACGATATACAAAGAACACGAGACTAAGACGCAACGGGCTGAAACAACACTTGAACAACGAAACAAACAACAAGACAGAAGCTCAAGCGAGCACACACAATCCAGGCGAGATTACTGAACAATGACGCATTGAAACGGAGCGAACAACAAGCAGGCATCGAAACAACATCTAAATCGGACAACATGAACCGGCACAAGACAGCAAACACGAGGGCATTAAATACACATGGGAATTAAAAATAACAGGTGCACGACATTAACCGAAATGAGGGAACAAGGAGGCGGGGTAATGACGCAAGACCGGAGAGCACATGGCTGATGAATATTCAATAGCCATGTGCTTCCACACGTAACGCACACCCAGAGCGCGAGCTTAAACGACTCAAGCGACTCAAATCAAAACTAGAACATGCGGAATGAGTCGGAGTCCAAGCCCATGCCCTGACACGTAACAAGACAGTCAGGATCCTGGCAAAACGCAATCTTAGAACTAGACAGAAGCCAGGATCCTGACATGTACCTTCTTTACCTCTTCACCCTGTAATCTCACTGTTGCACTTCCCTCTCTTTCATTCAAACACATGTACTCGGTCTTGCTATGATAGATTTTCATTCCTCTTCTCTCGAGTGCAAACCTCCACCTCTCCAGGTTTACCTCCACCTACATATTACAATGTCATCTGCAAACATCATTGTCCAAGGAGATTCCTGTCTGACCTCGTCTGTCAAACGATCCATCACCACAGCAAACAAGAAGGGGCTCAGAGCTGATCCCTGATGCAGTCCCACCTCCACTTTAAACTCCCCTGTCTGACCTACTGCACACCTCACTACTATCCTGCTTCCCTCAACATATCCTGCACCACTCTGACATACTTCTCTGCTATTCCTGGCTTCCTCATACAATACCACAGCTCTTCTCTTGGTACCCTGTCATATGCTTTCTCCAGGTCTACAAAAACACAATGCAGTTCCCTACGACCATCTCTGTACTTTTCCATCAGCATTCTCAGAGCAAAGATTGCATTTCTGGGCATAAAGCCATACTGCTGCTCACAAATACCTACTACCCTCCTTAACCTAGCTTCCAGTACTCTTTCCCATACCTTCATTGTATAACTCATCAACTTTATGTCTCTGTAGTTGTTGCAACTTTGCACATCACCCTTGTTCTTAAAGATAGTCAAGTCAATTCAACTTTATTTATATAGTGCTTTAAAAAAATTTTCATTGTTTCAAAGCAGCTGTACATGAATGATATCTTTAAAGCAGAGTACACAGCACACACAGATAGACACAGAGAAAACAAGGGAGGAGAAACCCAGGTAATATATTATGCAGACTRTACGGTCATATATGGGGTATGAACAGATAGTATGAAAATATTATTAATAATAAGTGCAAAATTAAAGCTGATTACAGCAGCCTCCTGACAGGCAGCACAAGGGCAGAGGAGCTGCAGCCAATGGTGGCAAGGAAAAAAAACTCCAAAAGGAGACAAAACCTCGAGAGAAACCAGACTGTGTTTGAACCCTGAACAGTGTTGGAAAGGCTATTCCAAAGTGTAGGTGCTATGTATAAGAACGCTTTACCCCCTTTGGTGGATTTATTTATTCTGGGAACTATTAGAAGTCCACAGTTTTGGGATCTTAGAGAGCGGGATGGGTTGTAGCGCGACAGGAGCTCAGTTAGGTATGTAGGAGCTAAACCGTGTAAAGCTTTGTAAGAAATCAGCAGAACTTTATAGTCTATACGACACTTTATGGGTAGCCAGTGGAGAGATTTTAAAATAGGGGTTATGTGATCATATTTTCTTGATTTGATAAGCACCCTGGTGGCTGCATTTTGAACTAGCTGTGGTCTATTTAGTGATGATGCAGGACAACCACTGAGTAATGCATTACAGTAGTCCAGTCTGGAGGTCATGAATGCATGAACTAGCTTTTCAGCATCAGCAATACACAAAATATTTTGTAGTTTGGCTATGTTTCTGAGATGGAAGGCGGCGGATTTTGTAACATTTGAAATATGATTTTCAAAAGACAGGTTACTGTCTAATATAACGCCTAGGTCTTTAACTGTATTTGCAGGGGTAACAGTGCAGCCT
>JAZGTJ010006149.1:3374-23019 GCA_036877575.1 Botia almorhae | reverse complement strand
ACAGGAAATCCATTATATCACTGCTAATCTGAGAGAATGGGTGGAGAGGATAGTGCAGAGAACCAAATGAACCAGAAAAAGGAGCTGTTTGTTGGACCTGTTTGATCTAGGAAGCACTGTTTCAAGTGAATAGGATGTGGAGAGCAGGGAAGATCAAAATAGATTGTGGGAGTTGATGGGACTTCAACCAGTCAGATGAATAGAAGAGACTCCAGCTAAATCAGGCCTTCAGAGAAAAGGTCTGCCTCCTAACTGATTCAAAGCTCTTTGACCTACACCCATATTAGCCACTATGTTTAAAGTGGCGTGTTTAAAGAACTGTAGTCCTTTTCATGTTTCATGTGATGTCTCCTATATTAGTCCATGCGAGTTACAGGAACATACATAGACATAATTTTAATTCAACATTTCCTGTTACTAGGATTATAGGCAGACACCAATGCCTCATAAACACACAAACAAATACACTTACCAGGTCATTCATGTTGGCCTGGCTAGCAGGGTGCACTTCCTCCAGGAACTCCAGTAGGTAGAAGGTGTACTTATCCATCAAGTGGACCCCTATAGCCAAATCTGGCTGGTGCTGCATAGACAATGATGATGAGGATACCTCTATAATCCATTTTAAACTATTTTCTACAGGACTGCTACAGTAAGTGTGAATGTGTGGAACACATCATGACTCCCAAATGATGAATGATGAGGTTCATGTTTTAAGTGTATAAAGGCCTGTTCACACTAAGTCTAATGTGGCTAAACAATGCAAAAGCATAATTAAAGTTTTTTTACAAACACTCTTCACTACAAGTTCAATACCAATTGTTTGTCATGCTCTGGAAAAATATTAAAATGTCTGAATGGACTGGTTACCATCCAAATAATTAAAAAATAAGCCTAGATACCTGATTAAAAATGGTTACCATCCAAACACTGAAAAAATAAGCTTAGATACCAAATTAAAATTTTTAGATAATTTTATAATGAAGTATAAAATTACAATATAGTACAGCAATTGTTGTTAAAACATTGTCCTAGATTGTTTTGGGAAACTCAATGTGAACAGCCCTTTAGACTGCCTCACATACAGAAATGTAATGCAGAATTGCTCTGGTCTCCAGCTGCTGTACTGTTTAATCTGCAGAGGTGGATGGCAGATGTGCAGAAGATCAAGTAAGGCTGGACTTACTGAGAGGGAATCCTCTCCCACCTGGCTGCTGGCCAGGGCCATGATGTTGGGCGAGTAAAACCTCTCATACATGGATGCTCCCTGACACGTGTCTATAATGAACAGCAGCTCATTGTACCTGCAGAGAGAGGAGTTTGGTTTTAGCAGCAGTTATTTTTGTGAATTAATGAATGAATGAATCTCTGTTGCTCATATCAACCAGTGCAATCTGTGTATTTAAAGTCCCCTGTAGTCAATATTTTATCCTTTAAAATTCATCTTTGATAATCAAGATGACATCAAACGATCATCAGATGATCATCATGTTTTTTCCTATAAAAACCATTTCATGATGCCTTAAAATAGTTTGAGCATATCTTGTTTGAGCTTTATATAGTATACGCAGATCAATTAACATGCAAATTATTTGCCGCCTCCACTTAATTGCTCCAGCTCAGACTACCTGATCCACTTAATCCACTCGTTGACTTGATTGTTATCGGATGTTTGTGACAAAAAACGGGGTGAAAAAAATAAAAATTCAGAAATTGTGTTGACTGATGAATTTTCACATGGTTTGTCTATTGTATTAAAATACCACATAGATATAAACAACATTACAAACCTAATTTTCACCACCAGGGTCTCTTTTAAAGTGGGTCTCTGTGTAAGGAGAGGCAGACTGGCTGTCTCAAGGTTGTGTGAGCCACGCTCACTATACAAACCAACCCAGCACTCTCTGTAAGTCGTTGCCACAGTAACCAAGAACCTGGCTCCTATTAATGCTTCATTCACAAAAAATATATAAATAATTAAAATTAGAAACCACTTCTGGCCCACTCAGCCGAGAGGATCACATGAGGGCAAACGTAATGGGAGAGCAACGGTGCACAAAAGGGGCTTCGCTAATTTATTGGATCAAACTTGCAATTACCACATTGACAGCACAAAACATCCTGTGTAAAGAGAGCTGCTGCTGTACAGGCGGAGACGAAGTTCTAATTGTAATGCGCACCAGCCTCCCACAATATTTACGCAGTGCTGGATCCTAAACAAGCTATTATAGCATTTATAACACATAATTAATACATTATGCTGCTGCGGTGTCCAGCCCCTTACATTAATACTGTGTTGCGTAGAACATTAAGCTACGAAGACTTGACCGCCTGTACTTAATGCACGTTAATTATTGCAAAACAATAATTGGTTGGTGTCACCAAAACAATGGTTGGTGTCATCAGCAACAACTACACAACGCCTAAACTAAACAAATGTGTTTGCGTTTTAGTTTCAATACAACCAAATAATTTGGTATAATATTAGCTTTATAATATAATATAACATAACATAACATAACATAACATAACATAATAGTTTTTTTTTATGGCGCTTGTCCATGCAATGACCACCACAGTGCTAAGGTCATGGTGTTGCTATGCAGATGTTGAAGTGTTTTGAAGTGGTTTATCAAGCAACATCGATTTAATCATAACAGTTATAGTAACATTGAATCTGATTATTCGATCACTTTGATATTAAAGTTAATATTAAATACTATAGAATTCTGTACGACATCTAATACAGCTCTCTTTCTGACGTACATCTAAGGTTTTATTGCAGAACTCTTTACAGTACACCAGAGTAATCTACAGTTAAGTTTATTTAATCACTGTATCTAGTTACCTCCTCTTCTGCCACATCTGCTCAAAAGCATCAGCTAGCTCGGTGTTGCTAATCTCCTCAGAATCCTGGAATTTTAGGAAGCCGTTTCCACCGTGACCTGTGAAAACACAGATTCAGTCAGAGGGAGAAGAGTCAAAAATTACCAGAGTTTTTCAGAAATGCAGGGATCTTACCTGTCAGGTAGATGAGAATATTGCTGCGGTCATCTGACAGCAGCCTTTTGGATCGAGGGGTGCTGGGGGGAAGTCGCCCTGTCAGGACTCGCAGGAAATTCTCAACCGTGACCTGCAGAACCAAAGAAACATCTAAAATAAGAAATAACCAGAGCAATATTCTAGGGGTGTAAAAAGAGGGGTCCCATCTTCCTCAAACCCTAATTAAACCTAATTAAACACTTCAGGATTACTTTAAAAGTACAGGCCAGGAGATCTGGTCAAGAGTGTAGTTAACAGTGATCATTACTACTGTAGTTTTCTTTTTTATGATCAAAGCCTGCTCATAGACTATATCTAACTTGGGAGGTATAAATTATTTATTTAAAAAATAGCAGCTTAAAAAATTAACATCCCTG
Organism: Botia almorhae; assembly: GCA_036877575.1. Taxonomy (NCBI): domain Eukaryota; kingdom Metazoa; phylum Chordata; class Actinopteri; order Cypriniformes; family Botiidae; genus Botia; species Botia almorhae. The sequence goes on along the minus strand of JAZGTJ010006149.1, from coordinate 19,600 downwards.
ACCTGTTTTTAAATTATTTAAATGGAGATTGTATGTTAAACGGTATAAGCTGAATTAAATGGAGAAAACTGTGAAGTAGTCATAAAAGAACATAAAGACAAATAAAAATGACATAGAAAATGACAGAGAGGAAGATGATGAAAAAGACAGTAGTGAAGTTGATGACAAAATAAGAAAAAAAACAAAGTAGAAGACAAAGAAGAAGAGAGGAAGAAGCAGCAGAAGAAATAAATATAGCAACTAGAATGTTTGAGGAACATGAGTACAGTGCTGCGGTGACATTATGATAAAATCAAGCCTCGCCTCATATCCACGGTAATCCACCTCCACGTCATCCCCATACACATTGAGCTCCATGTTCTTATGGCTGAAAACAGTGGCTGGTTTAGGGTTTCTATAGTTACAGGCCATATCATCGGCCAGCATCAGCACAATGTGACTGAGGAAAGCAGAGCAAACACATCTAATTAGAGCTGACAGGAAGATCACTAGAGATCTGGTATCACTCTTGTATATAGGCTACAGATACCAGTAGGATCTGGACACAAATATCACTGCCACAGTGTTACAAAGACTGCACATGTGGCTGTCATTGGAGAACACAAAAGACCATTAAAAAAATGTGTCTCACTATAATGCTGGGAGATAAAAATAGTTATTATATTATATAATTAGTTATTATATGGCAGTTTCTTTAAAATGAAAGTGTGTCTGCAGACATGAGTTTAATTCAAGTAAATGACTGTTAAAATTTACCTGTCTGGAATGCCCAGTCTTTTCACACTTCTGTACACCGACAGTGTGTTTGCCACATGCCGATAATTAAACCAGAATCTAGATGTGCAGACCTACACATACAAATAATTACAAGACTGTTATGAGTTATGTAACAGAATGATTAATCACTAAACACATTATAAAATCTAGTTATGTTGCATGATAGCTAATTACATTTTAACATATAGAAAGAGAAAACTTTACTCACTGGTTAATTGAGTGTCATTTTAAAACATACAGCTAATCACATATTATTGTAAGACAGTTTGTTAAATTGAACAGCTTTCTGGAATAATTTATTCTGACTGGTCAATCAAGGCATTCTGCAATTTCAATAAAATGACCACTAAACTGTATAATATGTTGACCCGGCTGAACTAAAATCAATATTTTATATTATATAATATTTTATATATATATATAATCCTTATAAATCCAACTTACCAGGACTGCCCAGTTGTTGGTATGTCCACTGCTGAAGAAATTACTGGCTTTGGTCTAAACAATAATCAATGAAATTGCACCATTAGTTATACAGTATATTACTAAGAAACACTCACTGTTGTGTTGAATAGTGATATATTATTACATTATTAATTTTACAAACCAAATGTAGCAGAAGAGGAGAGAACAAGATACAGTGATTAATGATGTAAAGATGAAAAAAGTTCTCCTTTTCCAGAAAATATGAAATGGAAAAAGAAAATCAAGGTACCACTCTGAAACACCTGGGGTCCACTTTAGATGCTGTTTGAAAACTTATGAAAGCCTGATATTATAGAAGCAATATGGAGCCATAATGGGCTCCATTCATACTGATTTAATGTTAGCTGTGCTTGATGAAGTAAATTATAGAGTATGTAACAGAAAATGCCTTCTCTCAGAAAATTGTTGCAGTTGCAAATGTTTTGGTACTCACGTTTTTTTTTTTTTTTGCATTGGAACAACAAAAAAACAGAAGAAAAGTCAAATCTGATACAACATCTCTCCACAGGTGTTCTATGGGATTCAGATTTCAGAACTCTCCAGTGCTTTGTTTGTAACCATTTCTGAGTGCTATTTGAAGTGGGCTTCGGGTCATTGTCCTGCTGGAAGACCTATGATCTCTGGTGGAGACACAGCTTTCTGAAACTGGCCACTATACTGGCCACTATGTTGCGCCCCAAAAATCTTTGGTCATCATCAGATTTCGTGATACCGTTCACATAGTCAAGGCATCCAGTACCAGAAGCAGCAAAGCAACCCCAAAACATCTTTGAACCTCCACCATGTTTGACTGTAGGGACTGTGTTCTTTTCTTTGAAGGCCTCATTTCTTTTCTGTAAACAGTGCCATGATGTCCTTTACCAAAAAGCTCAACTTTGTCTCATCTGTCCACAGTACGTTCTCCCAGAAGGATTGTGGTTTTCTCACATACATTTTGGCAAACTCCAGTCTTGATTTTTATGCCTTGTGTCAGCAGTGGTGTCCTCCTGGGTCTCCGACCATAGCATCCCTTTTTATTCAGATGGTGACTGATAGTGCGAGCTGACACTGTTGTACCCTGTGTCTGCAGATCAGCTTAAATTTGTTTGCAAGTTAATCGGGGTTCTTTATCGACCATTCCCACCATTTATCTATATAAAGGTTAGCTACAGTGCCGTGAGCTGTAAACCTCTTGATGATATTGCACAGTGGACACAGGAACATTAAGATCTCTGGAGATGGACTTGTAGTCCTGAGATTGTCCATGTTTTCCCACAATTTTTTCTCTCAAATCCACTTTACACTTTTTTTCTTTTCTCCATGCTCAGTGTGACACAACTCAAAGGTTGAGTCAACTTTTCTCCATTTTAACTGGTTGCAAGTGTGATTACTATATTGCCTACACCTGTTACTTGCCACAGGTGTGTCTAAATACAAATTACAGAAGCATCACATGCTTGAAAAGCAATTATTTCTTACAATTTTGACAAGGTGCCAAAAATTTGGTCCAGTCCATTTTTGAGTTCTGTGTAAAAATTATCAAGTTTGACTTCTCTGTTTTTTTTGTGTTTGCAAACAATTTCTGACAGAATTGCAAGGGTGCCGATATTTTTGGCCATGACTGTATATACAGTGTGTCAGGATAACACTGGAACTGGTTGGATTGTTTAAAGCAAATGTTCTATATCAGAATGCAGCCAGACTGATTGCAGACTGATTGCTGAAAACAATGCTAAAAAGTAATCTGGTTATTGGTTAACATTATCCTACAGCCTGTGCAACATATGTGATGTCTGCAGAAAAGACAGAGAGGCAGAGCAACGATGTAACATTTTGATAAAAGTATTTCAAACACAACCAAAAGATTTTGAATTATAACACATGATCATTGTATAATAAAAAAGTGCTCCTGCTTACAGTAACACAGACAATCTCAAACGCATATGAGATATGATTATCTGTTCAGTTTGTCCATTTGTCTAACTGATTAATGGAAAATGTGACGGAAACATCACCTTTAGGCAGTTTTTTAAACTATGTATGTATATCACTTAGCATTTGGCAGAGGCTTTTATTGAGGGTTTACATTTACACTGACATTACATGTCAGTACCTGTGTTCCTTTAGAATCAAACTCACAGCCTTTGCGCTGCTAACACAATGCTCTACCCATTAAGCTACAGAAACACATTTTATATTTTGAACATATTTTATATTTAAACCATAGATGAAGATAGTCTGGTTATATTTATGTATGAAATCTGCATAGTGTTCGGAGGCTATTAACTGGATAAAACATTAAAATCCTTTACATTTTTAACTGGAATGCCATGCCCCCTTGAAATTCACTCTCTGATCTGAGTTCCACTGAGTCACCTAACCCATTCGACGATTCATGGTTTATAGTATACTATTAACCTACAGACATAGACACTGTAATGACTCTAAGAACAAGCGGGAGATTTTGGGGTAAAAGTGAGTCACTTAATAAAAACAAATAATGGATTAAAAAAGAGACAAACAGCTACAGAAAGAGCTAAAGAAAGAACAAATAAACTAGACTTATGTTTAAGATAAGCAGGACAGGGATAAAATAAGAAAGATAAAGGCTGCAGGATTAGCTCGCTAGTAGTGTTCGCTACATTAAAGACAAATTGGACTGCATAATATTAAAAATAAAGTCAAAATGATTCATGGTGTTTTTATTGTTAAATTATTACAGTATGGACACATAAAGCGTAAAGAAAACCGAAGGATGAGAAAGCGAATGGATGACAAGGAAAATACTCACACATAATTTTGTCATATGCACAGAAAGCCAAATAAATCTTCTTAATTGTTTAAGAGTGAATAATAACAATGTCAACAAACAAAACCAAACAATGCATCACGTTTTTCAACCATCTCACAGCACAATACAGTTGATTTTACATTTGCTCACTCTTCTAAACAGATAACACATGTCCATTCTCTAAAGAGTGCCAACGAGATGACAAAGAAATGACAGTTTGTGTTTGACGTCATCCGAACAGAAAACTGTCATATACAAAATAATTGCAAAAATAATTTACTGATGACAAAACAAAGCCATATCGCAAATATAACAGTAAACAAAGTAACTTTGATGTCCAAAAAGCTCACGTAAGACACACCCAGGGGCTAACACCTCACTACGGATAATTTAAAACGAACTATAGATAATTAGCTAAGCAAACTATAAATATACATATATAACAAATTGGAATAAACACTCTGAATTAAGAATAAAACATTTAAAAACATTATATGATTGAGCTGAGACTGTCTCCACTGAACGCTTTACAGCACATTAAATGAATTACAGAGACTCTTTACAGTAGACATAAATGAAGACACTTACCTCAACATAAGTACTGTATGCAGTGGGCATGGAAACAAGCAAATGTATAAATGCACATACTGTCATTAAATAGTAATAATCCATTTTATATTGCCACTGGTTTTAGTGACGAGCAAGATTTGCAACCAGGAACCTTCGAACTTCCGGCTTGTATAACTATTATATTTCAAAATAAAAGTCACATTACTGATAAGTTACTTGGCTAAAGCAAACGCAAGACTTTTAATGATATTGCACAACATTATACAATAATAAAAGTACAATAATGCAATTACTTTTATTGTAACCAAAAACTTAATAGTAATCACATTGTCTTGTTCTTTTCTGAGTTTGTTTAGTTGAAAATATTTTCTGTTATATTTTGTGCAAGGGCTAGTCTTGTAGTAAGTCATAGCCTACTCATTCGGGTATAGGGGTAAATTTGGTACTAGTACAAGTCAGGTTTTCAAATTAACATCATTCAAAAATGAAAATGTCACACTTTATATGTATTTTCTAACATTGTCGCCTGTGAACTAATAGCCAGCTGCGTTTCAGGTGTATTGAAACCAGGATTATGCATAAAACTACACATCAGACAGCAGCAGCTGGCAAAACTCTCAGATATGACAGATCAAAATATGTTGCACTTTCAACATTGACAATAAGATAGATGGAAAAACAAATATTAAAATATAAGCTGTAGATTCTGTCTGAACATTGAGAACTGTTTATATTTTTCAATAGCCAAAAATCCATGATGAAACATTTAATGTGACACGTAAGCTTACTGCAAAAGCATTGTCAGAAGAACTAAATCTTACTACTGTAGCAGTAATAATAATGAAGAATGTATTTATTCTTATTGAGGAAATCCAGAATATATCATAATTTTTCTTATAAAATCCAGCAATACATTTTTATAAATAAAATGGTTTGTTTCTTTATTTTACTTGTTATTAAACACCATATGTTTACAAATCTGACCTTTTAAATATTTGTATTTGTTATTATTATTAGATTTGTCAAATAACAAAATTGTTTTGTTACCTAAATGTTCTATATACACTAAATAAGACGCGCATCAGCTCGCTTTAGTGATGAGGACGCGCAGCATCAGCTGGTCAAATACGCGGACTTGAATCACTCCATCAGTAAGCTGGCAGCACGCAGGTGTATCGCACTATCGGTGGTTTTTAAAGTGAGAGACTACATCAAGACTAAGTTAGAGGTTGGAACCAGGATGTTACATGCACAGCGATTTACCGAGAGTGTCGCTATCTTTATCCATTCGGTTTTGTAGACACTTGGAGAATGTGTTAGGATTGGGAGAACATAACGTATTCGTGAACCACTATTTGTAACAGAATTTCTTTACTCGGCGCAACAGGGTTAATAGTTTTCTCATAACAAAAATGAACACCAACGATGCGAAGGAATATCTCTCCAGAAGAGAGATACCACAACTGTTTGAGGTGAGCATTTGTGTGTTAACTTTTGCATTGATGAACCCCAAAAAAGCACGCTTACATATCATTGACGTAAAAAAAGAATAAACATCAATAAGTTTCTTGCATAGGCAAAAATACGTGTAACATTCTGTTATTTAGCCTACTTCGCAATGTCTTTCAACCTCCTGCCTAAAATAGGAGAATCATAATTGGAATATAGGGTGTAAATAAAAATGTAATGTTGTTGATTCGATGTTCTGTCAATTACAAGATCAAATGATTGTTAAATTAATGATAGCTGATGGTTTATAATTAATATTTAAATCGGAATTATTAAATAAAAGGTGCGTTTATGTAAGCAATTGAATCCGCAAATAATACTCTCAGTTGCTGTAATGTTGCATTGAATTGTTAGATTATAGATTATACATGATGTTTATAGTCTTCTATAGCGTGAGGAAGACCTCGATCGTGTCTGAAACTATGCGAGTCAACATCGCTGATTGCTTATCTGTGTTTATTGTAGTAGGCGTGATGTCAGAAGCCACACATTATGCTTATCAAAGTCGTATAGAAAATAACAGGGTATAACAGCTTTTTTGCTTATTAATGACTGTTTTCAGATTAATGTTGCGGAAAGCGGTTATTATTTTACTATCGTTCTGTGAAAAGTATAAAATTGAAGTGAAGGCTCTTTAAATGATCTATTGTCCTAGGAAAATACAGAAGCATGTATACAGAACCATAGCAAAAAATAAACACACTAAATTCTAGCTCCCTTTGCTTAGAGAGTTTGATTCAACTTAGTTGTGAGTATTCTGTTATGACAATGCATATGACAAAGATAACTTGTATTTATACTGTATTAGTTTACTGTATGTTGGTGTGTTTCTTACTATGATCTCTACTATAATATCTTCTAATTTAATCTGTTAATATATACGTGTCAAAATGGATTGGTCAAGTATCATCTAAGTACAATATAATATCACTTAAGCGGCAATTGCAAGGGCAATTATAGATAAACACAATTCTCCTTCTATAAAAGTGGGTCATCCCTCTTAATCTGTTCCTGGTTTTCCTAGAGTCTGCTGACTGGTCTGATGTATTACCGACCAAATGACCCCATAGACTATCTTGAGACCTGTCTTAAGAAGGTGAGGGAGCTGGGTGGAACTGACAAAGTTAGATGGGATACTTTCGTTGGGCAGGAGAAGAAGTCTTTACCACCACTCAATGGTTCGCAATCACGTCGATCATTTTATCGAAACGGTGAGTAGGGAAAACAGTAGACAATGAGGTGCTGCCAACAGCCATTGTAACTTCAGTTAGAAAGCAACACTGAAGGTTATGCATACCAAATGACAACAAACTACTGTTCTGTTGTATCATACACAGCAGACTTGTTGTTCATTATTCTGATCTTGTTAGACCATGACAGTCATCAGTAGGGGATTTTCTAAGTAACGTTGGTCTTCCCTACTCACTATGCAAAAAGGCAAAGGAATGCAAAGTACCTTAATAGTAAAACACAGTCAGTTTTCCCAATAAATAAAACTTATTTTTCTAATTATACACAGTCAGATTCCAAAACAAAAGGACAGTTTACCTAAAAATAACAATTCTGCTGTCAAGCTCCAAAGCAGACAAAAACACCATAAATGATCGGAATATTAGAATGTAATTAACAATAGTCCCCAGGTCTTGTGTGAGGTACCAACTAAAAAGTAAATATATACTTAAAAAATGCCTTGAAAATCTTGGAAGACAGTCATTGTCATTGCCTAGAGCAGCATTTCACTATAAATAACTCTTTTTGGGTTCCACAGAAAAAAGAAATGATAGGGATTTTAAAACTCATGAGGCTAATGACAGAACGATGACAGAATTAAAATTTTTGGGTAAACTGTTTCTATAATAAAAGGAGACTTTCCCAACTTTTCAATGATTCCTGTGAAAGACAGTGAAGGATGTTGTTGACAGCTTGTTGCAAACAGGTGTGAGGATCAGAACCTCTCATGACTAAAGTATTTCCATTCATTCATGCAGTTCTCCCAGACAGCCCCAACTTCCCCTATCGGAGGTACGAGCGCCTCCCACCCATCAATCAGTTCTCCATTGAGAGTGACTCAGATTTATCTGAGACAGCAGAGCTCATAGAGGAGTATGAAGTGTTTGACCCATCTAGACCCAGACCCAAAACCATCCTCATCATAGGTAAGACCAATGGCTTCTTTTATCATAGATAGCGGGCCAATGGCATGAGCCTCTGCATTCACACCCATTTGTGTTTGAGAGAAAAACACTTGTGTTTATTTACAGTTGGTGTGCTTAAATACTATGTTTTATGTCAGAATTTGTATGAAATGACAACCCTCAAATAAACATATGACTACAACAAAAGTAAACATGTGGATTATGAATTATAGTTCTTGTTTACACCAGGTATTGTATTTATATCAGCGACTGATCTGATCAGAGGTAGTTGGTCCTAAATACAGTGTAAACAGGCTGCTTATTGTTTTGTGATTCTGTTATATAAATCACGTTTGGAGGTAATTACATCACATTTGTGGTGTAAATGCTGATCTGTCCTGGTATGTTTTGGATAACATCAGAGGACCTATTAATCAAGTCTGATGTTAAAACAAAGATTTTAAACTTTTTCAGTTACATGCTGCTACAATAAACAGTATATCAACTAAAACTCTCAAAAAAGTATCAACTAAATTAGTAAATGTGAAAGAATAAATGTAGATCATGGGAAGCACACACAGATAAAGCATCTAAATGCAGCAGATAAAGATACTATAACGTGTACGCTGGCTAAGGAACATGGAAACGAAGGAGCAGAACTTGGAATATCCAAACAAAAGGGTCTTTAATTATAATCCACAAGCAGCAAAGCATGTACATGAACTTACACGTAAACAAAACAAACATCAAACAAACATACAACAGACATTAACCGACCAGGATACCGAGAAAAAAGGAAAACAGGTAAATGCAATGGTCTAATGATTAAACAGGAAGTTGACCAAATAAAGTAAAACAGGAATAGTTCCCAAACAAACTAGGAAAACCAAAATAATGCAACATAGGCATTCAGAACTGTTATAGATACATACCTAAACCCAAATAAAATTCAAGTAGGCAACAATGTGCCAGGGTATCTGTGCTTTATTGATATGTGGTTGTAAATGAGATATGTTAATACCAGGTATAAATGTGTCTCAGCTGTGATCAAATTACCCAAGACAGATGTTGATACTGAGTGTAAACAGTGCCATAGTATTGTAGGGATGCTAAGAGGTCAGATTAAAATATCTGATAGTTTCGCATTTTCCTCCTGCCTTATCAGACTTCCTTGAACAGCATGCATTTCTCTTTAGGGTGACTGATGTATTGATCCCATTCTTAGGGGAAACATGTTATCAGTGCTAAATGTAACCTACAAGCAAATGAACATGCATATGCTATCAATAACCACCTACATGCAGTTTAATCTTATTAAGATAATACCTGTATCTCAGAATTTTTTGCGTTTTATTTGGTTTATGAAATTGTTCAGGAGTTTTCTTTTGTTATTGCGATCGACCAGTACATTTTTAGTGTCTGATAAAGATATCTGTTGTGTATAGCATAGACTGATTCATTTATTTGCTCTTTCCTCTGTCTCAAACAATCTAAATTTTTGGCAGTGATAAACAGTAAGGTTCCTTGCTTATGCATAATAAAGGTTTAATAAAGATTATACAGTATATGATTGACACCACCCACTCTTAGTTGGCATCTATTCTTTTAAAATAGGGTTGACCAACCAGGTTTTTGCAGCTGGCTTTATTCATTATGCATATGTCTTTATTTACTCTTACAGGTGGTCCAGGCAGTGGTAAAGGCACACAGTGTCTGAAGATCGCTAAGCGGTATGGCTTTGAATATGTGTCGGTGGGAGAGCTGCTCAGGAAGAAGATGATCCATAATGCCACCAGTAACAGAAAGTGGAGTCTGATTGCCAGGATCATAACCAATGGAGAACTAGCACCACAGGTATGAAGTAACTGTGTAAGTAATCAATCTAAGTGTGGGTCAATCTAAAAGGTCATGTAATTGAGTATCTCTGATAGTACATTGGATTTCTTTTACTCATATATAAATATATGAAATATATGAATATATAAAATATATGAATATATAACTATATAAAAATCTATGAAATTTGGTGTGTTTTTAACTTCATTGTAAGTATAACAGAGACATGGTTTTAAGCAGTATATGTTGCTGCTCTGTTGTTACTGTACAACACACATTCGGAACTGTGTGAGCAAGCTTAATGTTTCTTAATGTTTTGAATAGTCCTACTGTATGTCACTTACATCAAAAGCTATCACAAAAATGTATGGTTCTCTGTGTGAACAGTGCTAATATACACACAAAAGCCTACCATCTTTTAATGTTGTGAGAAAAGTCCAGAAATAGCTCTTTGCTGATTTAGTTTCATACTTTAAGAATAAAGCAGATGTGATTGCGGTAACAAGCTATGTTTGATTATTTTTCTCAGTCTTCTCCTAGGCTTAACAATAATTAAAGCTCCAATTTAATAAATTCCTTAATTTCCAATGCCCTTTATACACCCTTTCCAACATGTTGACTTTCCACCCAAGAGCTGAGTGCAGAGGCGTGGGGCTGGAAATGAGGGCAGTGTAGTTTGGGGAGGAGGTTTAAAAACGAGGCAGAAGATAAAACCCCCTGCTGGCTCTTGATTCCCTAAAGCACCTCTGAACTGCTTTGTGCATTTTAGAAAGAGGCAGTCTATCTGCAAAGATTATTGACTTGAAGGTAAAATGACCAACCCAAGACATTTAATCCTTACCTGCATTAAAAACCCTGTGTACTGAGTCCTGGGTCATGCCCAGCCTCCTGATACTGCCAGAGTAATAAAGCTACTTCCAACTAACGATTTACTGGATTAGGGAGACAAAGGAGACCATTTTTCAGACTGTAAATACTTAAAGGGAACATATGGGTCAAGAAGTGTCAGTGTTGTAAAATATAGCTGTACTAAAGATGTACCCATTCACTTAAAGCTGCAACCTGTAAGTTTATTGGGTTAAAAATGAATAAAAATAAGTTACAGAGCAAGTACATAAATAATTTATAATTTGAGCTGTCAGGTCCAATTTCACAGGACATGTTTAACTTCATTTTGTGTGGTTATGTCAAGTCTGTAAACAGAAAGAAAACCCGGCTACTATATCATGTGTGCGGGTACTGAGGATGGTGGAGCATTTTCATTTCTGCATTTTATTCCTAGTCCAAAAAGTCAATTTATTGACTGTCCATTGTCCATTTAATTTTCGTGTTTGCAACTTACTGTACTAACATACTGTAAACTTTGCAATCAGCTTTGGACATTTGAAGTTTTGCATGTGAAACAAGCATAACAGTGTTTGTTGCTTGGAGGAGGGCCTCCATGCATTATAAATGTCATCTGTCTTAAACATGGATCTGCCTGGATTCAGCTTGAGTTAAAAATGATAAAACAACATTCTTTGGCTGTACAAATTGCATTCCAAACTTGGCGACAAATGATGACTGATGTAAGATATATTTTTAGCGCAGTCCTCTGTTGTAAAAGATGCCATCCACATAATTAGATTTGCTTCGCTTGAAGTTTTTTTGCATCCAGCGCTTGGGAATGTTAAAGTTACCACTTTATGGTAATGGTAAAATACCACTGCACCCCTCAATTACACTACAAATACAGAATCACCTAAAATACAAAGATGTTTGTTGGTGTGATAATACAACGTGTGTGTTATATTATCTGATTATATATATGTTATATATATATATATATATATATATATATATGATTTTATTTAAAATGCGCAGATAAATCTGACAATAATACAAAATTTAAAAATTTATTTTACACAAAGAAACTCAGGGAATACAGACAATCACCAGTCCGATCTAAATTCAGAAAATATGAATTACTTCTGTAAATGATGAAATAATTGCCATTAAATATCAGCTACTATAAAATACCACTGCGTTTCATCCGAACTAATTTAATGTGCCGTTTAAAATAGCCCAGAATTATAAAGCACATTTACTCTGCAGATACTAAGCCCACAAGGAGCAAATGGCTTACAGAAATAGGGTTTAAAATAGGGTCATATTTGGAGGGGTGCACACTTAACTGCTATTGAAGCAATCAGAAAATGATTTGTATGTGATGAGTATTTGATCAAATCTTTATGAATAGAGTGCACGATTTAGACCTGAGTGTTTTTCATCTTTCCCATCAGGAAACCACCATCACTGAAATCAAGCAGAAGATCATGAAAATTCCAGATGCCAGTGGTTTAGTTATAGATGGCTTCCCTCGGGATGTGGGGCAAGCTCTTTCTTTTGAGGACCAGGTAAGTGGATTTTATTGCTGTTGCTAAAGCAAACACTGGAATTGCTGCTCATAAGGTTAGATATTTACATTTATGCAGTTGGCAGACGCTTTTATCCAAAGCGACAAACATTGCATTATACTATACATTGATGCAATCCCTGGGATTGAACCCATGACCTTGGCATTGTTAACGCCATGCTCTAACCACTGAGCTACAGGAAAGCATGTAGCATTTAGCAAACCACTGACCCTGAAGGTTAATAAACTTTGGCTGTATCTAAAGATCAGAATATCACAGAGATTTGTGTATGGGCTCTTTAAACCATGACCTAGCAACCACTCAGAACACACTAGCAACACACTAGCAACCCCCAGGAAATTGTAGCAACCACATAGCAATGCATGTGGCTATTCAGAACACTATAGCAACTACATAACAACACCCTGGCAACAAGTAGCAAGCTCTGTTTTACACAGACAAGCACCAATCTAATCTTCCTTAGAACTTCAAACGTTGTCACGTATCGTATGTACTGTATAGATAAAAAAAGTATTATAAATTACAGGTTATTATTCGATTCGTGAATATAAGTTGTTAAAGACCTGTCATCTCTGACCATACTGCAACCTGCAATTGCATGAATGATTGCAGAAGCAGTAGTTAAAAAGTGAGCTTTTCATGACCACATTTAGGATTAGCTGTTCATGTTAGCAGTGCATTTAAAAGCAAGGCAGCTCTGAAGACGCAATATAACATGTCAGATTTGACATATCTAATGGACCAAACTGTCACAGTTGACTGGGTAATTACGTAAGTGGATAATACGGTTGTGAAGGCAGGGCTGATGTTACTGTGTTTACACTACCAAAAGGTTCATCAGCTTTTAAGAGAGACTCAGTGGCAAGTTGGAAAGGACATACAGACTTTTAGGGGGTCAGCAGTTCACATTTTTAAATATGTTTGTGTAGGGTGCTTTCATGGGAAGAGATCACAGATCACAGACCAGCTTTCATTAATATCTCTGCCTTGACAAAACAGTAAGATGCTTTTGGCAAACTGGGAGTGGGAGAATTTAGAATTTAGAAGATTTTACGCTCTGTTGATTCGCACCCGAATGAGCAACCAAAACCGGTAGCACACATTTTTGACAGGGATCTTTTGATAGCCCTCTTTTGACAGTGATATTTCAAGAGCTGAGATTCAAGCACCGCCTCTGACAGGTGTATATTAATGTCTGTAAGTGTCAAATTAAAGCTAATGTCAACCTCACAGAGGAAATCTTTGATGGCTTTCGATTACAGGTGATAATGACCATTTATCTCCAACTGATAGCCTGTATGCCTTCATGTTTCATCATGACTAATTAGCTCCCACAAGCCATTTCTTTTTCCAATTTGACAGCAAGTTCAGGAGATCTGGTGTACATTTATTATTACGCCTAACTCAAAGCCTGGCTGCCTGGGTACCCTAAACTGTAACTGTCTTAAATTAACCTTTAAGTTTTACATACACATAGGAGTGTTAGCCTGGGTTTTGAAATGGTGGTAGTAACCAGCTGCAAATGTCACATACTGCAGATTGCTGCAAATGATTAAAACACAAAGTTCCGTCTTTGTACACATGTGCTAAATTTTATAAGTGAGAATCAGATATGCCTCCACCTCTCAGCGGCTGTCTGTTCCTCTCCACTTCTTCTGCCTTCCATTTCACACCAGTTATCTAAGAGGTGCTTTAATGTAGGCAGACAGCTGTGAGGAACACACTTGTGGCTAGAAAGCATTTAAAACACTATGTGTTCTGAGCCACTCTTAAAAGTGTGTGTCATTGTATTATGTGGCATTTACCGTATTACAGAGTCTCCGCTTCATGTTGTTGCCTCGTTAGGCTGCCATCTTTCATAATTAAATAGTCTGGTATATATTATTCCTTACATAATGCCCTATTTTTTTACCTTTTTGAAGCAGTTTGTTGGTTCAGTCTAATGAACAGTCACCATAATCAAAGCTATTAATAATATAAAGGCTATTAATATATGATAAAAATATGATATCAAAACTATTAATAATAAAAATAATTTGTGCTTTGTAGAACCACAGTATATATAGCAAGTCCTGTGTTTAAATTCATAAAAGCATCTGAGGAGCTGATTTTTCCACCTTGTTTACATCATACAAGCTTCGATATGGCACGATCCTGTATATGACAGCAGCCCAGCTTCACTGTTACGGTAATTAGTTTATTTCTAACTGCTGGCTGTGGCAGTTTAATAGGGACTCAGATTCAGGGGCAGCATCCCCTGTGTGTCCTTGTTTTCTCTTCCTCTGTTGTTCTGGGGGTGTCGACACAAGCAGTCAGAGGATTTGTGAGTGAAGGCGTGCCAAAAAAAAATAAAATAAGCAACTATCAAGCCTTTTGGAAGAGTGCAGAGCAGTCGTGCAGCACAGCAGCAATGTATCAGCATTGAAGCTTGACTTTAGCTGTTCTTTAGATATTTAAAGGATGATGTTGAGTTTTTTGTGTTTTAAGAATTCTGTCTAAAAGATAGCTGGTGATTGTCATATGCTGGTGAGGGTGAACAACAGGTTTAGTATTTAATGTTTGGTATTAATGATTATTGCCTGTCGACCTTGTTAAATAAACTGTGCTGCAGATGGATTCCAGTTTACCTGAGTCCTCATTACAGAAGACTTCGCCACAACACTCCTGCAAATGTCGTCAGATCTAACAGTTCAGGTGTCACAGCTGGCCCTTCATCAACAACAACTCACGTGTCTCACCACACTGACGGAGGAACTAGTGAGGGCCTTCCAGGGTGCGCCTCTAATAACAACTGCTCACACTTACCCAGAAAAAACTCACCGCATCTGAATACGCTCTCTCGTTCAGCACTCTCGCAGCACAGACAAATTGGGTGGAGGACACTTGAAAGGTACTGTTTCGCAAGGGTTTAAATTCTGACCTCCAAGCTGAGCTTGCCTGCCGGGACGAGGGAAGAACTTTCAGTGAATTCAATGAGTTAACAATCAGTGGGCCCGTTGCTACCTCAACCCTCCACAAGCCCACTGCAGACGGAACCAATGCAATTGGGCTACACTCACCTGACTCAGGAAGAACGAACACGTCGTATCCAATATCACCTCTGCTTGAATTGTGGTGAACCAGATCACACAAAAGCATCCTGTCCTGTTCGTTCTACTCCGGACCGTCATCTGGTGAGTGCCACCTCCCTCAGATTCGAATACTAATATCACTTTGCCTGTAAACCTAGTTATAGCAGACCAGACCATTACAACTAACGCTTTGATTGACTCGGGGGTGGCCAGTAACTTTATTTCATACGAATTTGCTCAGAAATATCACATTCCCATGTCTTCCTCTGATTGCTCTCTCACAGTAGAGGCGCTAGATGGACGACTACTTGGAGAATCTGGAGCTACCCATTTAACTGAATCTCTTAGATTAACCGTTGGCATCCTACACTCTGAGAATATACAGTTCTACGTTATACCCTCTCACCATCAATCCATCAATCCATCAATCCAAATCCTGGAGAGAGGAAGAACTTCTACGATAGGGCCCTTTCTGGTCTAAGAAGTAACAGTGAAATTTAGATACTCTAAATTCCAACTCCTTGAGTGAACATATCGAGCATGTCAAATTAGTATTAAAACGATTACTTGAATTATCATACCAATTGTATGTAAAGCAAGAAAAATGTGAAATTCATCGCTCTAGCACGTCTTTCCTTTTTCCCGGCGCACCCTG
>JAZGTJ010006148.1:0-25681 GCA_036877575.1 Botia almorhae | reverse complement strand
AAGATTGTTTTACTGTAAAAGGAAGGATAGCCGCTGAATGATGGAAATGCTGCACTATTTAATGAATGAAAAATAATACGCTGTCATCACCACAACAGAAACAATAAAATTACATTAAACATCGAGCCAGAAAAAAAGTGAAAAAAAGATTATTCAAAATACTCCCAAGAGTATTCTTGGAAAAACAGACTTGTTCTTCATGCGAATAAACAGTTACTTCAAATATGCCACAAAGGGACATACAGTATAATAATAAGCAACGAATGCATTAAAAACGTATACAGGTCATAATGTTTCCAAACCAATTGCAACACGTTAAATACCCCAAACATTCATATTCCACCCTTTCTGTTTTTGTTCCAGGCGAGATGTTCCTGCGTGTACTAAATGCCTTATTAAATCACACAGAGTTTGCTTAAGTCCTCCCTTGACACTCTTGAATATCTCTTCCCCCTCATAAGATGCACGCATTTGTCATTTTTTGTCAGATTTCTTAATTTCCTGTGTGTACAATTATTTGTGATAATTTCTGACAGCATCGAGAGACTCGTAAAAGAAAGGAGCAATACTTCATCCGTGTCACTCGATGCACAGAAACTGATTATGAAGACTGAATACCAAGCACGTCTGTGGCATTTCTATATCCTCTTGTGCATGCTGCAAACTCTCTCTTTGTTTCTCTCTCTGTGTGCTCCCTCCCTCCCGAATGCTCATACAAACACACACACTCACACACACAGTCTCTAGGATCCTTTCTTATTTTTTCACTTTAGCTCTAGCTGTATGATGCTTCTCTGGAGCACCCATCACTTCTGACAGGCATTCTAATGGTATCTTACCAGGGCGTCGGCCACAAGCACGCTCTCCTTCACCCTCTATGTCTCTTTTCCAACCCTCAGATGAAGTGAGAACTGTCATCTCGTCCAGACATATCGCCAATCATCAGTTAAGGCATTTCGTCCAGCGTTTGCTCTGTGCCCTGTCGAACAATAGATCACTGCGCTACAAAAGGTGAATGGACATATACACTGTACAGGACCATATAAGCTACATACACACAGCCAAGCTTTTGGGGTGACAGTTGCATTGAATCTCCAAAACTATTGTTTTTATGCTATACGGGAGTCACTCCTTCCAACTGTTGATTACTACTGACTGTGAACAAGAAACATGGACGCCAACATGTTTGATGTTTATTATTATTTTAGTTTAAAAACGCCAATGTTTATGCTTGTTAAAGGTTAGCCTATTAAACTCTAAAACAAGTTTTATATGTGAACATATTAGGAATATTGTACATCATGGAAAAGGATAGTTTATCAAATTTAATAGCAAGCAAGGTCACTAAAAAGTGGTCAACCGCAAGTGTCACTGCTGCATATGACATGTAAGTACTGATTAAGCGATTCGAAAGCTTGCGAGCTGTCAGCTTTACGCGGTAGTTTGACGTAAACATGTTCTTTCGGAGGCGGAGTTGTGATTAGTATAGGGGCGTCTTATTCACAAGTAGGACCGCCCTCTAATTGACTTCCATCCAATCGCTGCACGTAAATGACGTAGGCGCGCCAAAATGCAAACTCACTGACAAGGTGATGGACAAGATAGCGGAGTATGAAAAACACCCGGGTAAGTTTAAAAGCAATTCAGACAACATTGTCGTCCACAATCGGACTGCACAGAGAATGTTGAATTTTGATGGCCATATTTTTATTACCCTGCGCACCAGACATAAACCAAAGCAGTGCGGGTGTATATATTCGATCGCATATTTTCTATTTGAAATATATTGAGGGAAATAATAGCACGGATAGAGCGATTCTTGTTATAGATAGACGCAATGACAAACGACTTGTAACGAGGAGATAAAAACGAACATTCAAAGAATAATGACTATAATATTGACCAAACATAAACTATAACCTTCTTCGAAGGTTAAACCAAGTGTTAATATATAAGTATTAATATATTATATTATATTATATTATATTATATTAAATGAGTTGCGCTCTTAAAGTGTTAAGATGTTGACAAAGATACGGAGCGTTGTTGCGCATCACTTGTGGGCTGTCAGGGTGCGAACGAAAGTAGAGTTGTTGTTGGTACCTTGTTGTTTATGTTAGATTGTGTTAACACAGCACATGTTTACCAGCGTTACTAGAAAAATGCGGGTTTGAGTCTTGAAAATGGTAGGAAGTCAGCGCCGTTATGGAATGCAGTTGTCATTCTTATGTATACCCGAGCTGTGTAAACGTTTAGCACTGTAATCATATACTGCTGCTGTACAATATGGAAATCTGATATATGGTCATAAATATTGTTTAAATTTCTTTAATATATATATATTTATATATAATATATATGTTGCATATATGTAACAGTAAGTGACTTTTAGTATCTGACATCCGTATATGAACATATGTTAAAATATGTGTAATTATACATGTTTTTATGTATATCAGATTGCTGTATGTGGTGAACATAGCCTCTGTGAGTACAGAATGGGATTAAACACTCAGAGGAGTGACAACTGTGTTTAGCCGCAGTGTGTACACAGCCATAGAATCACAGTCACATAGATAAAGGAGCCATATTCACACTTTTTTATTTTCTAACAAGCATTTTAACTTTTCTATGTTTGCCCCACTTCTCTTTCCTATTTCTCTTTTTATTACACACACAGACACACACTTTTTCTCATTGCCTCTGTGGGAGAATTCCAGCGTAGGTTATTTCGGGAGGATTAAAACGTCAGTGTGGGTTTAGATGGCTGTGATTGTGTCTGGGCTCAGGAGCGGGGCTCATTTGTAGCTGTCAGTCGGCATTGGCCTTTTCTCAGTAATGTAAAGATGGCAGTCTCCGTGGCCCCGTTTGTCGCGGCAAGAGCGATCTCACAGATTATCATCTCAAAGGGGCTGATAGCGGCTCGCTCCACCTTTGTGTGGCTGCCTCTCCAGCAGAGCGGAAGACCTCCGACCCCCACAGCCTTGACTCCTGGAAGCTCTGCGACTTTGAAAACTTTTACTGGTGGCATTAAACCCCTGTCAGAAAGTCTATATAGGGGAGATTTGTGGAATGCCACCCACATTTTACAGGCTTTTAGAGGAAAACAGGGCTGTATTATCGACCCTGACATATCAGTGTTTTTTGGACCTTCCACCATGGCACAGGAAGAGGTTGTTTTGAGCTTCTTGTGGAAACATCTAAATGAAATGTTTTTCTCAAGGCAAGCATGTTACCATGTCTGAGTCTTAATTATACAAGATTACACCAACAAAATTGAACATACTTAACATATTTAAGGGTCAGATCAGGTAAAAAAAACAGTAACAACTGCACGTTTTTACTATTTACAGTGTGAGGATAGATGCATAATTTGTGCAGACAGAGATGGAGCTCAGTGTTTTGTGGCTGAGATTGTAATCTCACTTTATCAAATTAGCTTTAGGATAAGCATATGTAGCCCGTCATGCTGACTAAAAAGGCAAATGTCTTTATTTCAAAAAGCCTCTTTCAGCTTTGCTCTTTCGCCCCGCTTCCTATTGTGCAGATCCAGTTGGAGACCCTCACCAACACAGCATGATAAAAGACATGCATATTATTAATACAATTTGATTTTCTTTTTTCTTATTAGCTACTTATTGGAAATCCACACCTCTCCTTTAGCTCCAGGAGATTTAGAAAAGTAGTCTTTATTATGCTCTCTTACTGTCCCTCAGTCGCATCCTTTATCCACCCACCCAGAAACCCCCAACCCCCCCACACCCCCACAAATACAGACAGACAAATACTGGGGGTCATGGAACAGCAATGTTAGCACTTCAAATAGGGAAGTCAACAAACACCCCCTTCCCCCCATTTGCTAAATAATTTTCGAAATAGTTAAGGGCAAATTTACTGCAGCGAGTGTCTGTGCATCCCCTCTACAGATCATTGATTACAACTCTAATTTATTGCAATTTTTTCTGTATGCTATGAATATTATTGATCTGTGTGTTTGTGGCAGTGCTCTCTCATCTATCTTCCTTTGAGCGACTTGTTCAGATTTTGCTCCCCTTGAAATGTAAGAATTGATTACAATTCCTATACTAGCAGACAGCCGCTGCCTCCTCTTCAGCCCCGCTGACCTTGGCACGGAGAAAAAGACGCTGGCGCGCAACTAGAATAGCGCTCTGTCCCCCGTTCTCTCCCTCTTTCCTTTCCTCTCTCTCCTCTGCTTTAACCTCTCAACTTCAAGGCTATTGCAATGCATTTCATGACTCTTAAACTGTCGTAATGTATTACCTTAAAGACCACAGGCAGTCTGAAGTCCTTCCTTTTGACACCCCTGAATTAATCAATTTACTGCCAAAAGCAGATCCATTTCTTGTCAGTGTATTTCAAGGCACTGATGTGCCCGAGATTGTAAAACAGCCTCACACCTGCGCGCGCACACACACACACAGGCGTACAGGCCCTCTTTTCTATTCTCCACTCCCCTGAGATGTTGTGTGTTGGAGGACATCGATTTATTTTACATAGTAATACAAACAGTGGGAGGGTACAGGTCACCTCCGCTATTGCCACCTGTGCGTCTGTATGAAGCACATGGCACAGGTCACTGAAGCCCTTTCTGCTTGAGTGACTGCTGCATATTTCATAGTACGCATGAAGAATGCCAGTTGTCCCCTTAGAAAAGAAACGCAGAGGAGTGGAGAAGCCAATATCACTCCAGTGAAAGCAATCATGCAGGATCTGAACTTAGCACTGTTCCATTTGACTCCAGTAGAGGGGGATGCATGCCTGCTGTTGAGCCGCAGGCTTTGTTGCAGCGTTTGGCCCTGAGGACAGTAACCTTAAGAGTTATTCCTATAGGAGTACAGAGGAATTGATTGCATGAGTATTTATAGAAGATCTACACATATATGAAGGAGAATGTTTGATGAAAGATGTAGCTGAAATGCAATCAAGATCCATGGACCTATGTGTATTAGTTTGTTGATGAATGTAAATAAATTAAATGTGCATTAGATCTCATGGTTTTATTGTAGCAGGCTGGTGCATTTGTCACAATCATTTAAAAAAATCAGAACAGTTTCAGAAAGACATTCAAATTGGAGAAGAAAACAGCAAGGTCAGACCTCCCAATTTTTGTGAACAAAGCAACTAAGAGTTCTTTCACATAGACCAAATTCTTTGTGAAACTGTAGCAAATTACTACATTTTAGCATAACATGGTATAAAACTTCAGAATTTAAAAGCAGAAACAGGGTTTCACACATAAGCTGAACAACATGAGGTTTAATATCATGGCATTTAAACATATCTGAAGGAACAGTTAAAGCCTGGTGCAGTCAACAGTGCTTTAGTGGGGACGACTGGGACAATGTGTAATGTACAGTTGTAAAGAACCATTAAAATCATGCAGCGTGGTTAAGCTTTCAATACATAGGAGCTGTCAGACCTCCATTACTTCAGTTTGTAGCAATCGCTGTGTATCTTTGTTAAAAAGTGTCTGTTTGGTGAAGCTGACATCTTGCATAGTTTGTCTAAAAAGTCGTAAAACTTGACAGAGACGCTGTTCAGCACTCTAAAAGCGAGCTATTTTTACACAGCTGTCTCGAAAGAGCCTTCTAAAAAACAAGTGACAGGCAGGTATAACTCAAAACTGGCCTGCCATCTCCTAAGATAACACCACTATCTCAGCTACCTGGAACTGTTTTGCTTCAGAGCTGTCAAATTTGTCAGCAGGAGACAGGGGAGTGTCGATGACAGTTACAGCTCACACTTAAGTCGATTTTTTTGCTCGTTGCCTCTGGTAAAGTGAGCATGAAAGTGGCGAGTTGTGGCAGCGT
This sequence comes from Botia almorhae, assembly GCA_036877575.1. Lineage (NCBI taxonomy): Eukaryota > Metazoa > Chordata > Actinopteri > Cypriniformes > Botiidae > Botia > Botia almorhae. Next base: position 19,850 of record JAZGTJ010006148.1, on the reverse strand, counting down.
TGCTACCCGTTGCCGTTATTAAAGCGCAAAACAAGCTGTCACTGTAAGCTGAGCCGCGCTCCTGGCGGGCTCAAGAGCCTTCACGTGATGCTGTGAAACGCAAAACAAATAAAGCGTATGCGCCTCTAATAACCTTCGAATAAATAAATCATATTTACAAATCACTCCATTATCGAGGGGAGCGGCGGTGAGCACCGTGAGCGTGCTCACCTTCCCCGCATGCCGCTCAAAGCCCAAGGCACGGCTGTCAAACATGGTAACAATTACAATAGATATCACGGCAAATGAAGCAAATCAATCACCTCTCCCCCCACCCCACTCATCACCTTCTAAAAGAAAGAATAAACAATCATTAACATTCTCCAGCACCAATAAGGGTTGTTTTGCTCTGGGAGGCTCGTGTTCTCATTCGGGATCGACAATCGGGGGTGTAGAGGGGGATGAGCGCAATCCCATAAGCCCTTGCTGTGGGAAGTTTACTCTCTCTGCAGTCCGCCAGGTCCCCCCCACCCACCCCCGAAGAGCGCCTCTGTCTACCTGTTCCCATTGCTGGCATCACATCAATTAATGCAGATTTAAAGAATCATTTCACCTGAACCTGTTTAGAGGGCTGGGCGGCTTAATTAGTCCAGAACGATGCATGCTGTTGGGGAAGTGATTACCAGACCAGCCCTCAGAAAAAGAGCCGTGAGGAGTAGTTTTGGAAAACAGCAGGGCACAACGATTAGTTCCACCACAAAAGCAACAAGAGGAGAAAAAGAGACAGTTGTTTTGACTCCTTAATACCTTCCCACTGTTCCAGGCTGGAGCCTGAACAAGGCACAGTCAATAAAGAGTACTTGTCTCTTGTCAAGTGCACGGTGCACCACAGGTATTGTTATTAGATACAGGTTTCTTAAGTGTGAAATAGCAGAAAGTCAATTTTCTTTATCTGTTTAAATAGAAATTCCAAAAAAGTAATTATTATAAGTATTATTGTTATTATTATTATATAAATAATAATAAATACGATGGTTTAAGTACAGCATCAGAAAAAATCAGTATAGTTAAATAAACACCCAAACATTAGTGTAGCCTGAAGTTGGGCTTGAGAAACAAACCTGCATGAGATATCACAAGCAAGTGTTGTTTTCAGGGAACATGTGAATTAACTGAATTAAATTTGTGTTTCTTTGCCAACTGGGAAATAGTTTTTCTGCTTTAAAGCATAAGTCTGAGTGAGGAGTACTTTGGTAAACATGTTCTGTTATTATTTAATGTTGCTTAAATAATAAAAAAAACTTTGCTTTAATATTGTTTCATTTTAAAAAAAAATTTCTATCACCAACTAATGCAAAACTACTGATTAGTGGAGGTGATCTCACTGCCCTTTAAGTGCATTATAATAAAGCAAAATCTGAATGTAAGCTTTTCAAGGTGAGCCATGATAATGCGGCTGTGTTCTTCCTGCTTTTCAGTACATGAAACCCACAACACTACTCAGCTTATTTTCAGCCCCACTTTTAGCTTGGAAGTGCTGGATATTGCCGCAGAGTGTCTGCTGCCTGAATACCCGAGAGCGTCTGTGACCACTGCAGTGCTCTCACCCAGCATGGGTTATTTATGTCTTTGCTGTGAGAGGGTCAGTGCGCAACACGGGCCAAAGCTGAGCAAGAGGACTGAACCCAGAGATGGGGTTGTTGGTTTAGCCAAAAACACGAGCCTTTTCATTCCCTGCTGACTAGTAAGATGACAGGTGAGGCTGATTTCTGCAGTGGGGTTTAATTTGTCAAAGACATCTCACTGGCAATGTTTGTGCCCAGCTGTGTGTGTTTGTGTGCATGCATACTGTATAGGTGGGAGGGGGGGGCTGTATTTTGAAGAGAAACATGCATCCTAGTCCAAATATATCCTGGCATATTTAGTCTCAGGTGCATAGGCAGATCCACAGTATGTCGGTGTGCGGAATTGAGCGTCTGAGCATACGGAAATGGAGCGAACAGAGGAAAACAAGGAAAGGAAGTGCACACACACACATATTCAACACAGAGGGGGATTCATAGAGGGTGGCAGTAAATCAAAGCCAGTCTGATCCATCCCCGGCTGTCTGTTTCTAGGCAGCTTGGGGATGACATTCCCAGCTCCATCCCTACACCATTATGCTCTCTGATACAGGGGTAAAAGTGTTGCTATTGAATTAATAGCATGTTGCATTACAACTCATTGCCTTTTTCTTTCTCTTCTTTTGCATTTCTCTTGCTTTTCACAGACTTCCTGCATATGCGGGGGAGTTTTTCCTCACCAAATTATGGAAAAGATCCACAGCAGGCAGCTGGAAAGGTCTTTAATGGGGGTATCGAGAAAGAACAGGAGCAGTTTGTGTTTATGATGTGTTGTAATGGCTTCAGGGGTCCGATAAGCTGCTGGAGTTGTGTTTTCCGTGCACGCTGTGTCTCTGTCTCCTCGTCCGCCCTCCCCCCTGGCCCGGTGGGATTTGGAAAAGCACTCTGTTGAGGGCTCATCAGCCGGCTGGCATTTGATCAATTCGGAGGTCCCTTTGTGCAGGTAACCCACAGATAAAAGACATTGTTATCAGCAGAGGATCTGAGGCAGATAACAGGGTCTGAGTGGAAGAAAAGGAGAGAGAGGGAGAGAGGGGTGGTGGAGGGGCGTAGGTGGAGACAGAGGGACAAGGAGAGATGTGGATAACGAAAGAGGGATGATGGGTGGAGTGACACACTGGAGGTCAACACCATGATATGAGCCTTTACAGCTGTCAGAGGGCTGAGAGTAAAAAGACAGGACAAGGGATTGGGAGATTGAGATAAAAATGGAAATGGACCAATAGGGAAGCAAGTAGTTAAGCATTGTAATTGGCAACAAGCATTTTACCACTTTTTGTGTGTTTGAAAATTAGAAGGTTTCCGAATAATTGTTAAACATATTCAAATTCAAAGGAATTTTGAATAAACCAAAGCTTTTTTGGGCTGTTAATCGTTTTTGCCATATTTGTCCTTCGCTGAAAATACATTTTACACTAACATATTAGGAAAATTGTAAATGAGTCTGGAACTCTTTTCTCTCTGGTCATTCTGCTCTAATAACATTTTACAATAGTGTTGATGAAAAATTGCCCTCAGCTTAATTAAGAATTAATCACTCTAATGGAACTTCACAGTTACTTTTAATTTAAAAGTTACACGAAAAAAATAGAAGGAACTAAAAATGTACAAAAAATTTTCAAAATGAAAACAGTGTCATGCAATGATGTTAGAGTAAAAAGACTGAGCTCTACAGAGAGGCACACAGGACGAGAAAATAAGTCTATGACAACGCTTCATTTGATGTACGTTACTCAGTATGTCAAAGGAAACAGAGGAAACGCAAAAAGTATGAGAATGAGCTGTATTGTAAAACATTAAACAACGATAACCACACAGGCAGAACATCCACATTCAGATTTGTGTGCTGTCACTGCCTTCTCTCTGTTCCATTCTCTTTTTTATTCCTATGAATTTTTGATAAGATAGGGGTCACTTTTGTAGTTTTTGTACATGAAAATAATACATGCAGAACAGGAAATAGTCAACAGAATGATTCCTTTTTGCTCTTCATCACTCTGAAACTCAGAGCTGTGATAGTGGAAGAAAATGGCCACTGATATAGAGAGTAGCTTCCAAGCAGGCATGGTAACCCAATCAGAGTTGCCCTGCATGCCATCTTGATGATACAAGCCTGTGCCTTAATTGGAGAATTGTTTTTTTTACCATAATTGAATGTCAAGACACTGAACCCTACAGACAAAAATCCAGATATGACTCGAAAATTCAAGCTATCAGTGGGAGATGTTAAACTACCATCTGATTTCTTTCATTCTTTATCTACCTTTTTGCATCTGTGCTTAAATTAAAATGTGTGTGGTGTGGGTGCGTGGGAGGCAGAGATGTTCTGAGTGCAGTGACAGGGCCATCAGCACAGCAGGACACATCCGGATTTGCAGTCCTCCACACAGTCAAAACTATTACCAGTGACCTTTCACTGTGGCAGAGGCACCCCCACCATTGCTTAAAACAAGCATACACAAACAGAGATGCACTGACACACACAACATAGCAAACACACACAAACACACACACAGCCCAAGCGCCGTGCTCAGATTTACCATATATCAACTGCAAAGCAATGTTCAGGATTGCTTTTATGGCCAGAGGAGATGCTGGTTTATCAGGCTAACCAGCTGTTGGTTATCATAAGCTCAGTGCAGGTGGAGGCTCTGAAATGGTAATGGGCAGACAGCTGTAGATGCCTTTCTCGTCAGTGCTAGAAGTTGGGAAAAGTGACAGAGTTTATCACCTCCCGCCCAGCCCACACCGGCCGCACACTGACTGCGTGACACCGCCTGTCACAGTGCTGTCCGTCAAACGGGACTCGCCGCCCATGCGGAGTCACAGATTCACCATCCCAGGAGGCTCAGAGGCAAAATATCTGCTGGGTGATATATATCACTGCTACAACCCTGTCCCCTCTGGCAACACAAACCTTTATTTAACCCACACACTTTGCTTTGCCTCCTTTTACCTGCAGCACACTCAGATTTGCAGACACACCGAATTCGTGTTTTCAGCAGGGTAACTTTGTTCTGTGATATATATCCTGGTTCCACATGGTGATCACGGCTTGCTCTCTTGTTTTATCTCTTTGGATAAAGTCTATAGTTATAACCCCGTTTCAATATGAGTGCCCCATCCTGGGCTGTTCTGTCATCAGCTGCGTTCTCCCCTGCCTCACTCCACGGAAACAGAAAAGCGACTAATTTAGTCTGAAGTGCGCCGTGCTCTTGTGCTGTTGTTCAGTTGTACATATTGTGGGCTGTCGGCGTGCTGAAGGATCATGTTGAGAGGCTTCGTTAAATGGCTGGATATGGATGCAGGATGGTGATGGATGAAGAGGGATGTTTACATAGGTGGATGCGAGTGAGATGAAAGATTGCTGTTGAGAGTTTAGGGCTTAGAAGGTCGGCTTTGGCTTAACCTTTTCAACGCAGTGAGATCGATTACAGGAAGCACAGGAAAAGACTAAGTTTTAGTTCAATGGCTTTCTTAGATGGTGGCATGAGGTCTGGAATGTGATCAGCATTAGGTATGCTCTGAATATAGTATGTGTAATATAAGGCTGTTGTTGGTGAAAATACATGACGTACAGACAGTCAACAGTACAGTGTCTAAAATAGGGATTTGGGCATTTAAGCCACACTTAATCTAAGTATATTATTGCATTTTGTAACACAATGTTAACCAGTTGGAGTTTATTTAGAATCAAACCATTTTAGATTTGCAGTTTCTATTTTTAATAATTAAGCAATAGATGCTATGTTCAAAAAGTATTTGGACACTTTCTGGTTGTCAAATATTAGTCAAATGTGTCCACAGTTCCTCAATGATAAACTGGAACTGTGGTTACTCTGTTAGGACACCTAACTGTGAACCTAAGGGCGACTGACTTCATTCACTTTCTGGTTGTCAAATATTAGTAAAATGTGTCCACAGTTCCTCAATGATAAACTGTAACTGTGGTTACTCTGTTAGGACACCTAAGTGAACTTGAGGGCGACTGACTTTATACATCCACTGATTCACCTTGACACCAGTTGGACAAAAGTCATTGCAAAAATGGCTTTGAATAAAAAGCTCTAGTGACCAGAGACCACCTGATTTGACAGCCCAAAGGCATTCAAACTTTTAAAGTGTGGCGTATGTGCACAAAAGTGTCCAAATATGCTTTGGGGGCATGATCTGTTTTTCTTATATTCATCTCGTCTGTTCAAACACATGTGCACACACCTTCCTGATCTCCTCACCACCTCCCATTGTTGTCCTCGTGACCTCTAAACCTCTACCTTAGCTCCATTCCAGCACAGCTGAGCCTTCCCATCCACTCTCCTCTATGCCCCCGAACCTGGATCTTAAGAGCCAACAAAATGAAGCAATATAAATGATAATTTTTAATATTTCAGCAGGGACTGACTTGACTCTCACTTATGTAGATGAATAAAACATCATTGGTAGTGCTTATTGCCAATCTAAGGTGGCTATGAAATGAGAACATTTTAAACCAATGTTCTTTAAACTCTCTCTCAGTATGCACACTTTCTTCATTATATTTACATTTAGGTTTGCCAAGCAAATAGACCTCATTCTCCAGTCTGCTTATTGCATCCGCCGCCGCTGTAGCTATATGATCAGTCAATGTTTAAAGACACATTATGAAATGGATCATTTTCATAATTGTATTGTCTTATGCCTGGGCAGCTTTCTTTCCCACCCACAATCCTTAGCCGGCAGCCTTCCGCACTGGACCATAAGCATCAATTTGCAAAGCTGTCACACAAATGCTTATCAGCCAATGGCTCTGCCTTGGTCTTCTCATCCCTTAACAATTACAGATAACAAGATGAACACTAGAAATGAAAAGGCAGCAGCGTCCTCTGTGCTGAGTGGGCCTAGATTGGAGCTGTGTATCACCAACTCATCTGCACATTAACCTTGAGTTTGTGCTCTCGTCACGCTCAGTTCTATTTACCATCCAGAAAAAAAACAAAACTGCAACGTTCTGGAGTACGGGCAACATTAGGGCCACTTTGGGGAGATTCTTTTCATCTTGCTAATTTTGGGTTTTGATGGTGGCCCCTGCCAAGAAGTGCATTTGTTGCAACGGGGTAAATATTTGCGTGGGTGGAGCGACCTGTCTTTGGCAGTGTTACATATGGCGGAGAGTGTAATCCTGTGTACGGCTGTGTGCAAGTCTGTGATAATATTTTGATAGAGTCCATCAGTGGTGTGACTCTTTAAGCCTGATTTACCAAGGTGCTGTACCACAGATGCGAGAGAGAAGGAGAGAGAGGGAGAGTGAAAGAGAAAGAGAGAGAGAGAGGGGGTGGGGGGCGGTGATGGAATGGGTTTGTAACATTCAAGCTGTAATATTCTCATTTCCTGGTGATTGGAACTTGATAACAGAGGATCTAATTCCAGTTGTTTTTCCCTCTCTTTTCTGATTTACAGGAATATACAGTGCATCTTATTTCTCACCACATTTAGACACTCTGCATAATGATTGGGAAACACTGCCATTTGAAGAGTAAGGCAAACATAAACACCATATAACCACAGCGCTAATGTACAGTATGATTTCTCTCCTTATCTTCTCATTTCACAGCCACAGCTATTATCATTCCTGCAACACGGGCAGAATTTCTGGTGTTCCTTTCATAAAAACCTCATAACGTGCTATCAAATCAAGAGGAGAGAATAGGAGCAAGATAAGAGAAAATTCCCAAATGCTTGATTCCTCAAGATGAGATAAAAAGGAAACCAGGACTACAAAAAAATTCCACATGTTTGATGCTACCACATAGTTCTGAATATTGTAAGGATTTAGCTGTCTGGCAGCCTTAGTGCAGAAATTGGGGGGGGTGAACTGCATGTTCTCACACAAGATGGCACTGTATCTCCTTGCTGAGAGAGATAAACGCTTCAGGCGTGCGGTCGTATCTTTGTAGGAGAGCGGTTAAGGGGAAAGGGGTTGGCTTTGATGAATATAACAATATTACAGACACAATTACTAATTTTAACCATTTTATGCTAAATTTAATCTGATTATCTTTTCATTTTTAGACATTAAATGAACATTAAATACATGCATAAGTGTAAGGACTAAGTTAAGTACAGTCTTCTTCTGCAATATGAGAAATTAATAATCACTGTGGCATATATTGCAGTTGCCACATCCACAGATATTATAGACATGATCTTCACATATTAAAAACAGCAGAAAAATAAAAAAAGATACATAATGTATATAATTATTGATGTAATGATTCATGTTAGGGTATTTCTGTAAGAAGTTGTTGTAGACCTAATGTATAAATGCTTTTACTGCATTATTCACCTAAAAAATCAGACCTTAATTGATTGTCTATTAAGGTCTGATTTTTTTATGTGAATAATGCAGTAAAACTTAATTATAAGACAACGATTTTCCTGCATCTTTAATTTTATTGTGCTTCAGTAGCAGGTATGCCTGAAAAGTCTTACATTAGTTCAATTAATTTGACCATTGTATCTTTGAGCAGCATAACTGTTAGTGTGGGTGTGAGATCTTTATCCTGCTCACAGACTCTTCACTGACAAACTCATTTTCTTTTTGCCCCTTAAATGATTGATTGTATATGTATAAGTGTGTAACATGCGATGTCAAAGCATCATTAATTTTAGCAAAGATGGTAAGTCAGTATGTGAATATTTTTTAAACATTCAGAAAGCCCAAGAAATGTACCGCATTGTTTATTTCATTAAGTTTCATCAAATGATTATTTTTGAAGATGATGATGATTATTATGCACATATTGCATTTTTTGCACATTGCTGTTGATGCTACATCTTCAAATGTACTTTCAGAAACCTATTTGGCCTTGACCTAGCCTAGTTTAAAAACATCAGACAATAGCAGGTAGCAGGTGAGATCGTCCTGTGACCAGCAATATGAGTGTTGAAAATAAAGATGGGGCCATGTTTTGGGGTCAAAACTATCAGTCAGCTTATTTAGCAGAGCACAGTTTTAGAATAGCAATCTGTCAGCCTGCAGGGTCCATCTCGTCCTGCACTAATGATATGTCCTGGGCTTTCAACTTGGTATGGAAAATAAATCCTGTTCAAAGAAACAGGATTCATTTTATTTTAGAGATTTTATTTCACATAAAAATCAAACAAAACAACAGCATTTCTGGTAACCCCACAAAGAAGCATTTGTACATCTGAAGCGAGTTGTTCAAAAGAGCTATTTACGATGAAGAACAAATAAAGAAAAGTGCCTGCATTACATTACAAAGTTACATCAGGTTACCTGCATTAAATATTGACACAATACTCTGGCACATACTCATCGATGTGTGACAACGGTTTTGGGCAACATTCACTGCAGAGGTATACTCTTGCATCTAAAAGGTTTGGAAGAGTTCAATTCCTCGATCGAAAAAGCTGTTAAAATGTAAAGTATATCCCATGGGACTTGAGTTTAATCCTCTACGGTGGATTGGATTTTCCTGACAAAATTTCAACTAAGAGCAGTACCTCTCAATTTTTTAATACCTCTGTTAAGCAAATTGTGGTATTGGTTTCTGTTTGAAAGCTACTCAGAGAGTCGATGTCTGTAACCTGCCCAATATGGCCCATGGGTTTGAAAGACAATACACTTAAATGGAGAAAGTCAATCTGCCCCTTGCTTCAGTTGTGGTGTTAAAATGATTCTGTGGTGGATTTCTCTATGCTAGTTTGTTGGTGACACTCACACCAGTTAGTTCCGGTAATTTAGTCATATGAACACATTGACTTTCTCTGTCCTGAAATCTTGCACTGCGGTTTGACTTGAAGAAACGAATGCCAATTCTAGTAAGTACTGCAATATTGTTTTATTTGAGGACGAATAATGCAGCTTCTCCATAACTGATGTTGGTTTATTTTTACTGTATTAATTCCTGGACTACAAGAACAGAGATAGTAGAGATGCCCGCACTGAAGAGTTCTTGTACTATGCAGGATAATCTATCACCTTGTGGAATTTACAGAGACGCAATCTAATGAGAGTTGTGATGTGGAGAAAATACTCATATCCCTTTAAAAGCAGAATATTATGGTTTTCTGGACTGCTGTTTGGTAAATGTTAGAACCAAATGAATTATTTGCAGATGCTCCTAAACTGACATTTCAGTGCGGCAGATTTTTGCATTATGCCTTTGTCCTACAGTAAAAAAAGATATTTTCTTCAGAATATTTTGTCTTATTACTGTTTTCTTGAACATTTAGTTCATTTTACAGGAATACTGTACTTACTCAGCGTGTAACTAAATTGATATAGTACATTAACAAACCTTGGTAAATATTTATGCTTTGAACTTTGTAGTCGTAAAAAATAAATCAATGAATGGGACTGTAACTTCTCTTTGTTTGTAATGCCAGTGAATCACTGCACTCACTGAAATTAGCATCACATTGTTTTAGAAGCGAATGTATTGGTCCAATAAACAGAATGTGTGTCAGTATTACAAATCGGATAGGAGTCTTTATTTATGGCTTGCCAGTAAATGTTTCGAGATTTGGCTTTGCTGTACAGATTTAAAACTTTCCATATGCATTTAGAAACAATCAAGACAACAATAGCATACGCCTGGCACTCTAAGGGCTAATGCTTATTTTTTTTGTTGTTGCGGTAAGTAGGTTTTAAGACCCTTTAGTCAAAATGAAGCTAACACAGGCCTTTTACAAGAAAACGTTAGCTTTGATCATCGCTTTCTCTGGTGCCAGTTTCTGTGTGTGACTGTGACTCATCTGTTTGCTGTATAGTTATAATTAGGAAGTGTGAATGTGCCCGACTATATGTTAAATTTGGGAGAAAAAGGCATTCTCATGGAAAAGATTAAATGGGAGACTTTTGGAAAGTCCCCAGCTCGCTAAGTCTTTAAATGGGCTCTAGCTGTGCTCAGTAAAGTACTACAAAAACCCTATAATTAATCCTCCATTCTGAGCTGAGTTTCTCAACAGCAAATAATGACGTATGAGAGCAAGATCCTCCAGAATTAAGGCTTTTTGTGCAGGAAAATATGTTCACATCAAGGTGCAAAGAGTAAGAGAGATTTTTAAAAGCAACAGAAAGAAGAGGTACCAATAAATATGACATATACAAAGGGAGTGTTTTAAAACATCACATATCAAAAGCTGGAGAGACAGTAAAAAATGAAGGGAATATACCATAGAAAAGGTCAGATGTAGAAAGATACTTTGTACATCCTTTCTAATCTATTTTCATCTTCCATCATTTAAAAAAATGTGTGGCTTCTGATGTGTTTTAATGTATAGCTGAGCTCTCCTGTGCCCTCATATTATTCTATATCATATAATCAATCTCCAGTCCCGCAACTATGCAATCAGAGGCAAATGTGACAACTTTCCTGTCACAATTTCCAGATCTCTATTTTTCATCACCAAAATATTTTAGCTGGTAGTCACGAGCTGGTTGGATTTTATTGATCAAACATTAAAGGACAGGGGAAGCTCTTGGTCTCTTCTCCATATGGGGCAGCAAAGGGACTGACCTAAAATCCACGGCTGTCTTTTCTAGATTCCTCCAAAGCCCTGGTCCATGATCAAGTGCCTGCAGCCCCCTAAACCTCTCATTCCTTTCAGTGAAGACCTCTGAGATACAGCTGTGCTATGGGCCATCTCACTTTCTCAAACACATGGCATAGGCTTCAGATTACCACATATAAGCTGCAGAGTTTGGAACCAGTACGAATGCTTTTTCTTTTTGTTTCTTAGGTCAATTTGCTGTGTCAGATGGTTTCATAGTACTCTAGCAGTGAACTGCAACGTTTTGAAACGAGCCAAATTCTAGCAATAAATTGAGAATGCATTAGTCTACAAAATACAATCTTAGCCTGCAGGAAAACAACACTTTAGCAGACAATCTTCTGAAATTCTGTTGCATTTTCAAGCTTGTCTATACATTTGGAATCCGTTTTGGCATCATACTTGACGGTAATCTCATCTCTGAAAAGTATTTTTGTCTGCACTGAAAATGACCAAATACCTTTGTCTTATGGTGACAGACATGCAAAACTGCAATCAGTGTTTCTCACAGATGGGTGGTGCGTCTTTGCCACACATTGGGAGAAATAGAGGTTGTAACCTCTGCTGTCTATCAGACTGCAGCCTTATTTTTGGCTGTCACTTGGTAGATGCAATCAGCCAACGGTTTTTCATCTAGTCACCTCCTCTTTTCTGTCCAATCACAGTAGAGAATGAGCACAGGTAGGGGTCAAAGATCATTGTCTCTCATTATTTTTTCTTTCTCAAAAGTGGTGAACTAATTTGAAAACTTTGAAGTCTTTCTTAAGGGAAGTGGTTACTGTTGTCTCTGTGTTATTATTGAAATGACCTACAGATGCACACCGGGGGGCTGAGTTTGTTGTGGAGTTTAACACACTAAATCGTCTGTGCTGTCACTCGGCATCTGTTCAATCTGAGGGAATCTGGTGCAGTGCGTATTAGAGTTTCAAATGTCTGAGCAGTTGTCTAAACGTATGTATACAATGTTGCTGCTGGTTTCGTTCGAGGGCGGCCTTTTGTTTCACTGCGGGATTGGCAAAGAGAGATTTTTTTTTACAAGGCAAAACAAAAGAAAACAACGTGCTTTGCTTAAATCATGCCTCTGCATGCACATAGCACAAAAAACAGCGCTATAAAGTTGACGTTTGTGAAAGCGAGTGCCCTGTCGCATTAAATTGCATTTTGTAGCGCTGATGCTTTGATCATGGTAAACAGGGGGGTCCCTTGAGGAGCATTGCATGTGTTTACAGGCTGCAGTGGTGTCAGAGAGGCATTGCTACAGCAGACATGACAGCCATACGCTTCCACTGTACCGCTATAAGTGTGTGACATGTTTGTGATAGACTGCCCCCCGTCTTCCCATCCCCTTTGATTAAACAAAAGCACATTTGAGAGACACGCATGCAGCGCAGAACAGCGCAAACAAAATGGAGAAATTATAGTATGTATTTGTTATTGAGCATTGCAACAATTTCATCTAGGTGAGAAAGGAGAGAGCAGTTTCTGTGGTAACCTCGAGAATACAATTTAGTGGTCATTGAGCGCTTTGGTACAACTAATAGTGCTAGCGGTAATGAGCACCAGGCCAATGGAGAGAAATAAGCATAACTAGAATTCTACTCATTTGGCAATGATCAAAACAGATGACCTAGTTTTTTACTCCGGCTTGCAATACTTTGACAAACTCTGCACCAGGGCCTTTTTTGGCCTCTATGTCAACAACATGTCTGACAGGTAAAAGGTAGCAGAGAAGCAGTTTTGTGAGAACAGAAATGAAAAGAAAGAAAACAGGACAAAAATCATTGCTAAGTCGTTTTGACTGAATTCATTAAAAATTGAGTATATGGATGGATGCTGTGGCAACCAGGCAGTGTTTAGAGAATATATGTGATGAAGAGGCCACAAATTCATTTGACAAGTATAAATATTCACAGATAAACAAACCAATCCAGCTGTAGAATGACAATGAATGAAGCAGTACAATGGTTCCGCCATAGAACCAGTTATCATTGCTTTTAAACCTTATATAAAAGGTACTGTTAAGGATTATGTGACCTGCAGGCTGCAGAGTGATATTTCTGATTTAGTCATTCATGGTTTTGAATGAAGATAGTGGTGGGCTTTACTGTACTTGGACAGATTTGAAGAGATTTGTAATTTCCCCAGAATAGAATGTGAAATAACCTAGTTTTAATGAACCTTAAAAGGTCAAAGGGAGCAAAGACTCATTTCCGGCTGCCTTGCCTACCATGATATTCAAGCGTCAACAGTAATCCAAGACGAAAAACTGAGAAAGCTCAGACACACATGGATTAATCTTACATTAATTCGGCATAGAGTTAAAAAGACAGACTAAATGAAGATGTTAAACACTTTGACCCCTTGTTAATAAGTGTTCATTACACAAGGAAAATGGCCCATCTGTTCAAGGTTCTTGTGAAAGATAAGATGTAACGAATCCCTGAATAGCACATTTAACCTTCATAAATTCTAATACCATACATAAATGTCTTATATAGTCACATCCCTCAGAATCATGGGAGCACTTAGCTTCCTTCATAAGAACAGAAGCTGTCGGTCTCTATCTGGCTATGCTAGACAGAATCACTCAAAGGTGAAAGAAAAAGACAGCTTGTGGTGATGAGGTTGCTGTGAAAGGTTGTGATGACAAAGACTATTACCATTCATGTGACCGTAAAACACAGTGTCTAATGCTCTCCTTTAAATGACTTCATTATCCTATAAGGCTCTTATTTGGAATCCATGTCTGGTCCACCTTCACTACAGCCCACATATATCTATGTTGATGAGTTGCTCCATAGGGTCTTGAACTGTTTGAGATCTGCCAAACTGACTTTGTGATCTCGATCCAGGCCCCTCGGGCAGTGCCGTCTCCCATTGGCGGTGATTAACGAATATACGATCATCTCCCATCATTAGTTATGCCCCCTTCTGAGAATATGCCATGAGCAAACCAGCCAGAACCTGAATGACCTGTTCTCCCCTCCCACTTTTGTGCCCTGGCTCCCAGTCAGACTTCTCCAGTTCATCCAAGACCAAGAAATCACCATCAGGGTAGCGACAGCAGACGGCCAGGCCCAGAGCCCATGATCCCAGCTGTGCTGGGGCTGAAGAAAAGGAAAAGCGACACCATGCAGAGAGACAGAATAGATTAACTAAGTGTCGTCACCATAGACAGACCAAGCACTCACATCCATAGACGCTGATTTAAATTTCAACCCCGTTTCTTCCTGTATACCATAAAAGTGTCAATCCTGTTATCATTTTAGTCTCACTTTTGCTGTAAAGTAATGTTTGTCTGATGCAAACCAGCATAAACATCAATATTCTAGAGAAGCTTCAGGCTGTATTGAGGTAATGGACAGTTTGCCATCTTCTGCCATTTATAGACGCGTGTCTGAAAGCATGTCTGTTTGCGTCAGCCAAGAGAAAATATACCGTCACCCTTCGTTGGCCAAATAATTACGGACTTTGATTATTCCCATTTTTGTCTGGCCACCGTTAGCAGACAGGCACGCATAAAGACTGGTGTCACTGATGCTCTCAGTTTCAGCCGTAATTGAACCAAATGGGAATCACCAGTGCCACAGTTCACACCCCGTCAATGTTTACATGCTGATACACTAGAGACCGTCTCATTATTCCCTTCTTCAAACAGTTCTACCAAAATCCACACTAGGCCTGGAATGCTGAGATGTATGGGACTTGGCCAAGGGATGTTCTTAGCGGGTGAAATAAGCACATGTGGAATGCCAAAGCCACTAAGGCTGCATTCGCTGGATTTTATGGTCGTCAATTTAGAGGAACTAACTGGTCACGGGTAAAAACTGGGCGAGTCTGTAAATTGGGCACTGAGCTTCAGTAGACCATCTGTGAAAGGATTAGAAACCACTTCTGCATAAATAATGGTTTACAAACAAATTAGGACAGATATTGTAGCCGACAATCCTTCACAAGGTCATTGAGCCAAAGAGATGTTCCTCACGAGATGTTTCCAGGTTGTTTGTAAGAACTGGAAATCTTGAAGTATCATGCTAATTAGTAAATAAGGCTTACAGCGTATTGCTAAATAACTCAAGTCCATAAATTCTGATTGTAATGTTGCTTAAAAGTTTCCATTTGTATTAGCGTTTCCACTCTGTAACAATTTCCATGCATTACACCACAGTTCAATTCTAATTCTGAAAATGCCTTTAAAGTGAAACAGAACAAGCTTTTAAGACACATAAGCCTGTCTGTTTGCAGAAGGTTGAGTTTTTGCAGCCTGGCCCCCACAGTCTTTCGTTCCAAGGCCAATCACCATCTATCAGCTTCCATATCGACATGGTCTAATTGTAGTGCACACTTGATCCTGATCTTTAAGGATCCCTGCAGGGAGAGTAAGCAAGACCGTTCGTTTGTCTGGTGCCTCCACTCTAACAGGTCCACCCCTATAGAGGAGCCAGACATGGTATTCAGGGATGCTTAAAAGGACAGGTCTATGTGCTGTTGTGGAAGAAAAATAGCAGAGATGGTAATGAATGGTTTATGATTGCAGCTCTCTCTCTCCCCACGTGAAGAGGATCTATAGATAATTGTAGATACAATAATCCCATTTAAAATGTGCCACAGCCTTTAGGGGGTTTATTGTGTTTATTTAGCCTTCTCATTGTCAAAGAGTTATCTGCCACAAAGAGGTGGCTAGCAGTGTAATTCCTTCATGGCTTACAAACATCTCAGTGACATGACTTTTGTTTGTGTAAGCTCTGCAATGCTTTCCCTGCAGCAATATGTGTGGAGATAAATGGGTGTCGCCTCTTACAATTGCAAATGCAAGTGTTTCTAAATGATTAATAAGACTGAACAATGATAGTGCTGTTTTACTTAAACACAACATATAAATTGAATCAGTAAGAATCATTACCATCATGAGATGTTAGGAAAATTGTATACTGTTTCAGACAGTTAACTGTTCATTTTTTTTAAGTGTTATATTTTAATAATTAATTGCACTAAATTAACGTTAAATTAATGTTAAAATGACGGCAGAAGTTAATAATAATGATATATATTACATACCGCATTCAGTTTCTTCTAAACATGAAGAACAGAAAGGTTATATATTGCACATCAAAAGAATGTTTGTTTGGCGTACAGGCTAATGTTTCGGTCACTCCTTTATACCTTTGAGAATCATAGCAACACTTGTTTGTTTTACTCAGCAAAGCCATCTTGCAAATGTCGAAACTAAAACAGGAGGGAGAGTGAAAAAAAATGCTGTTGCGGCTGGTAATTGGAGAGGAACAAGGCACTGCTTCACTGTCAATTCAGCAAGCCAGTCCCCAGACAGTAAAACAACATCCCTGACAGGGAACAATAAACACTTCTTGTGTAACAATTCGTAAACATGTGTCCTGAGGGTCATACTTTATTTTGAGGGCCTTTTCTGCAGTCGTTGAACTGCTAATATAGACAGCAGGATTCCTGCTGAAGCCTCCAGCCAGAAGAAAGAGACAAATCAACCCGTTCTCTACACGTTCACCAGCACCCGGTCTATAACAGTGATCACAGCGAAATTTCATTAATCACAAAGCCTTGTGCCCGCTAGACAAGTACTGAACTAGACTAGCACTTCCAAGAGCGCTAAATCATCCTATGAAAAATATTACTGTTGAGTAATATAACTGTTTTTCTTTTGGCACTTTCTTTCTGTCTGCACTTCTTTCCATCAAAACACCATTAAGTTTAAAAACCAGTGGTGCAATTAGTTTAAAGATACTAATATGAAGAAAACATGCAGAATGCACGCTGTATTCCAGACAGCTGATGCCCAGTGTTTCTTTGTATTCACGCTCCAGCCTGCACTTCTGTCAACCACTTGTGAGGGCAAAGGCAAGGAGACAAGCCCCACCACCGATCACCTCCGTCCTTCATGTGAAAACGCGTCCCTACAAGTGTTTACTCACGCGCTTCTGAATGCTCTCCGTCACAAACTCTCTGACTCCAATCCATCAAGGCAACATTTAGACATCACCAAGTGTAGTTGGCAGGGCCGAGTCGGGGAAATTCAATAGGGGCTGTCCAATGGCTTGACATTCTCCTTAAAGGACAACACATTCAATCATTTCATGTAAATAGGAGGGGCCATTGACGCTGTATTTCATGTCTTTAGTGTTGTCGGGCATGATGGATGCAGATCCCACTGTGTGTTTTATCACATCAATGTGATTTTCTCAGCTCAGAGCAAAGCCGCTTTATCCCATGACACACATTCCGGTGACGCTTCTCGGAAGCGACGCCTGGTACCATCTCGAGTGCCACAATTAAGGTAATAAACATTCATTTTAACCCCAAAGCAAAATTACAAATCTTCTAGATGCGCCACAACATGTACGTTTCTGTAGTGTTTTATGAGCAGACAGTACTTTTCAATGTACTTTTTAAGCGCCAGTGTTGTCAGATTGTTTTTCCGATCCCCTAAATGCAGAATAGGGACTCGTTCTGATAACAGCTGAAAGGGGGGGGAGGTCTCACTAAATGCAGCCTCTAATTACTCATGAATTCCTTTGCTCAGCACTCCACAGGCTTAGATGCAGCAGTTCCCTTTTCACTTTCCGATTATGGCCTCTACTTTCCCTATGGGACCAATAGCAACTCCAACTCTATTAGGTCCGACAGCACTTACCAATATGAACTACTCAATAACAACAAGAGGAAACACAGCATGCTCCGTTAGCAAAAAAAAATCTTTCCATTACCCATGTTCTTCTCTCTAATATGTCTGTGCCAGTATGAAGACACCCCAGTGTAACACTTCGTATAATGATATGAGATGAATCAGTGTTTTATGACTGCTTTGGTCAGGTAAATCACACCAGCCTGTCTTTTTTTCATTATTTTAGTGACTTGTACACACATCGATATCAGCAGCATGATTGGTGAGAAATAAGTTTAAGAGAGCTTCACTTGTCTCTGACTGACAGACAGTAACATATGGAGATCGCTTTGAGCTGGACAAAGTTGATGTTGTGAATCTGTTCAGTTGCCTTGGAAACCCTTTGGATAGCAAAGGAGACGACTTCATAGACTGCAACAACTGAGAGGCTGCTAGACCTGTATACACACATGCATAGCAAGCTGACACTATCTCTGCCTGTGGCGCCATGTTTAATTGATGTCTTGTCTGTGTGATAATAGAAAGCGGGGCAGAGTGGACAGGTGCCATCTGAATCCTCCTCTGCCCACTGTTTGTGAAATTCTTAGGGCCCGGGTGTTAATTTATGCTGCCACACCATTTTTCACCCGGACTGCACTATCAGAGACCCTGAGGCCTCTATGGGACAATCTCATTTACTGGTGAGAATATATAACGCTGTATCTCACCCTTTCCAGCAAGTGAGAGGGGCACAATGAAAAGATTTTAGAACAGAACAAGTCATGGGTAGCAGAATTCAGATCTCTATCACACTTACTAAGAGACATGATTGGAATCTGGTCAATATGGAGATTTAGGAGTGAATTCACTAAACAGTTGCACCATATTAGCACTTAGTATGTTAGTGCAAACGCCTGCGTCTTATTTACAAAACACCCGGTAATTCAGCTTAAGTCACTGTAATTTTAGTCCTGTCAATTAGGCTTAATATAGATTGTGCTTTATTTACAAAACTCTGGGAAAACTATGGAAGGCAGACAGTAATAGCTCAATATGAAATAGCTTTCTCCATCAACCTGCCACTCAGAGCTGACACACAAGATTGGGAATTGTGGCATGCAAATTGCACAGAATTTTTGGCACCGTTTGCGCCATTACCTATTTACATAATTCCTTTGGGTTTTAATTGGGGGTTCTAAAACAATACAGACAGCACATGCAAATATCAGCCACAATATCAATAATATACAATAATAGTGTATATCAAAACCACAATATCAGCAGGCACAATTAATTTTTGGGGTATTCACCTCTTAATGATAACGATTATCTGTAGTTTGAGAACAAGCAAGGCGGTGTAGCGCGCTACAAATTGGTGCATCCAATCCAGATCCAAGTGCACTTCCGGCGGCAGGGAATTAAGGTTTGCAGCTGTGAGAGTTGCTAGGTTGTGGGAGTTTCTCTTGAGTTGTTGTTGTTGATGTTGACTGGATGACAGTTGATAGCACAGCGAACACTGGGACTCCCATTTATTATTAATGGCCCGCGTGTCACGGCTGTCACTTCACATTGTTTTAGCATTCCTCGAGGAGGATCACACGATTACGTATCCACTCACTCGCACACATCTGTTTCCTAAACTGACCTCACACTATTTTCTAGGTTCCTTTTAGCGATGAGTGGCTACTTTTGAGATGCGCCTCTCTGATGTGTTGAAGCAGATGGAATGAAAGCTGGTGCGGGTTCAAAAGCATTCCAGACCTTGTGGAGGCCAGACTCTTTGCTCCAAAAGACCACGATTTCACTGTGGAGACTCATATGAATCAACCATGAACCTATTGGCAGCAAGAAAGACAGACCGGCTGTGAGGAATAATGAGACGTGATATGAAATTACTTTGTAATTTATATTCAATACGGCAAAGGAGACATTAAGATGGTTTGCAATTACATTGTCTCATGTTTGAATTGCACTTTAATGATAAGACAGCTTCAAAAAGATCTTCACTTTTTCATACTGCCATTACCCATAGGAATGTAAAATCACAAATGCAATCTTTT